>JAOTRI020138366.1:0-10903 GCA_028564885.2 Zoanthus sanctaehelenae
AAAACGGAAAAAAATGGATTTTGTTAACTTGAAGCATGGAAAATGAAGAAAAAAATTGCAGTAAACTGACATCCCTACAAATGATCTGACCAAATCCTGCAAATGGCATATTTCTATCTAGTCACTGATCAAACAGATTATAGTTTGGATGCTCATAATCATTAATCAACTAACCATCAATCAATCTTTTGTTGTTGCTGTCGAGCAAAGCAAGACAGCTTCCTATTCTTGTGTATAGTGAAGCTCATCGAGGACTAGAAATGAGTTTTTTGTCCAGATCTCCGGTCAAAAGGACTAGAAACAAGTTTTTTGTCTGGATCCCCAGTCAAAAAGACTGGGTCTAGGTAAATACAGTAATATTAATTGCACAAAACATTACATTTGTTACTGGTTCCCTAGTATTTATCTTGGAGCTGAGAGCTTTAATGTCAAATCTGTTGGAAGACAATGTATTATGTTCCTAAATTACCTTGGAGCATTAGGACTTCGCAACTTGTTGTAGACCAAATCGGTATTCATGATGATACAACGTTTCAAACAATGCTGGCAGGGGGCATCATTCGCGACACAGGAACCTTGCCATTCAAAATGATCTATTGATACAGCTGAATGCAGCTGTCAAAACAAATTATTTGCCAGGTCAGTATGACTGTGGTGAAACATATCATTGTGTCAACCATTGCAACTAGAGTAAAAAATATGAAATCGTCACCAAGTGTTTAACTGTTGTGTAAACGTAGAGAAAAATACGAATCTATCACCCAATGTGACTGTGGTGGGTTAAAAAGCCATGTGTTATGCTGGTGAGAAGTGTATAGAGATCTCATCGAGGTTCCGTATTTAGCAGTGATGATTACTTTAGCAAGTTACAATTATGCTATTATAATAATTTTAGAAAATTATGAAATGACACAAAAAATAAAAGTGATAGCTGAATTCACATGCTAGAAACTAATTGGCATGCCTGATCCTTACATGACTTGAGAGAATTTTGTAAAAACACTCTCCAAAACAACTATTTTAGCTGCACTCTTGACAGCATTTTACTCATAGTTTGTGATTGCTAGTTATATTATATCAACCGCATGAAAAATATATGAAACTATACATTGAGGATCCTGTACATAATATCAGGTGTATAGTGTGTTTTTTGTGCCATGATTGATCTGATATCAGCCATATATCTATAGAATTATTTTATGTATTCTGGTTTCATGTTAATTTTTTACAGGCTCAGTTGGCTATTGCATCTCCAAGAAATGCTTGCAAACCATTGACTAACTCACAGATACCAAATGTCCAGCGTTTTGTTCTAATTGATGGTGGAAGTTGTGCCGCAGATGTGAAGGTTTGTTCACAGTAGTTTGAGCAAAGCTATTTATGACAAACATACTTAGTTTCTTATGCTCAATTTGAAATTGTTCTTTAATCAAACAGATTGAATTTTCAAATCCAATGTTGCAGGGCCATTATGCTCACCTAAAAGGCTATGATGCTGCCATAATACGAAGTATGACCTCTGACACTCCTCAGGTATTGGAAGGCTCTGGAAAATGTAAGTGCCATGTAACAAAGTACAATAACATAACCCAAAAAATTCCTTTATTTCTAAATTATGAGGAGGGAAGATGGTTATGTTTTTAGAGAAGTATTGGAGTTTGCAGTGAACAACAAGAGGAAGTGTTGATGACCAAAAATAATTGGAAAGATGTTAGTGGAGATGGAGAACTAGAGTGTTGGTTTGGAGAAAAAGTTATATAATGAATTGAACGAGATGGAGAGTCAGAGTTGGAGACAATTCTACAGAAGTTTCTAGCCGGGTAAATCAGGCCAACCCTGTTTAAGGAATTAACTCAGAAAAAAACTTGATTGATTTGGATGATGATCAATAAAATGCTGAAATTCATGTCAAACATCTGTGTTGTGAGATTGAAAAACACTTCAACAACTTGTAATTAATATTTTTTGTCTTCTGCTGTAAACTCTTCATTCTTTTATCCATCTCTCCACATTATTTTAATGCGTTTTTGTACTAGATAGGCTGAGACCACTTTCCCTTCACTGCTGCAAATCACATGTCTGTATCACCTCAATCAGCTTCTTGCAAACACCTCCAAAATATCCTCAATTCCAAAATGTACTTTGAACAATCATGGTAATTAATAAGTATTATAATCCATTTAATTATTGTTTCTCTTTGGAGCAGATGACAAGAGTCTTAGAAGGGACCTTGTTATATCAGTGGGAAAGGTAGGTACTGTAGTTTACTGCACAATAATAATTTATAAAAATGTTTAATTATTTATACTTATTATCTGATGAAAACGAGTTCTGAAACCAAAGCACCAAAAATAAAAGTTAAAACCATTGAGATAATTATCTCTGATCTAAAAATGAAAGAAATGAAAGAAATAACAACAATAACTTGATCTAGTTTGGTTGCTTTTTGAAATTGGATTGCAACTGCATTTGGTTCTGGTTAAACTGATCAATGTTCAAATTTTGTGATTAATTAACAATTATGGCTATAATCATCTCATAATCGTGAATAGAATAAATGTTTTATTAAATTTCATGAGTTTTCCAAACCCTTTGATACTTGAAAATAACAACAAGAAATAGCATTATACTGTACCTTGCTATTAAAATGTTTGCTGACTAGTATCTGTGAAGATGGCTATAGTTGTCGCCTCTACACCTTTGTATAGTTTCCAAAGGCATTGATGTGAGAAGGATCGTGGGAATCCACAGCCTTTAGAAAATTTGTTTTGCCTAATTATTGTTGAATTGATGTTATTGGGATGCGACTCTTATTCTAGTCAAATAGGAAAATATCTTGGTACTGTTCTTACAGTTGCTTTAGGGGAAGTGCAAAATTGCACAGCTGTTGTATTTCAGGACCTGTACAGTATAGTCTGATCATACTACTGTGGACTAAGAACCTATTGTTACACATTGCACTAGAAATAGATAAACCTCTTCAATACAAGGTTAGAGTCCAACAGGCCAAATTCATTCCACAACAACACTCCAGGATGAACCACAACTTGAGATACCAGTTTCTTCCCCTTTTTGGCTGCATAACTAATACATTTTTTCACTCATATATAACAAAATGAAGCCTAATTGTGCATCTTGTATTGATATTAAATGACTCTGAACTGGTTTGAATAACAGATTCTTAACTAAAAAATTTGTATTTTCCACTAAAAATAATTTTGTGGAAGTACCCTTGTATGTTCTTGTCTGTCACTGTACTCTAAATCTTATCACAATTTAGGAAGGAGGGCAGTATTTAGAAAAGCATGGAACAAGTATAGGGTATGTTTTAATTAGTTTGAAAGGCAAGTATAATAATTATACCTTTAGAAGTGACTTTTTCATTCTGGATATTACCAAAATACCTGATTAGAAACAAAGCAACATTTTCTATTATTCAGGTTGAAGTAAACCTTAATATAATATCAAATTATAGTTTTATATGAAATTATATAATATGTAAGTTTGTTTTTCAAGTTTTCCTTTTTTAAACCTACAATAGAGGTAAAAATTAGTTGGTACTGATTGCCTCACAAGTGAGAGCTTTTTTCTTTTAAGGGCAAAACCTTAATGATTACTGATTGGCTTGGAAAATAGAATATAGATTTTTTGTTTTATAGTGAAAACAAATTAAATACTAGAAAAGTACAAATTATTGGATGAGCATGTTTCAGAAGTGGGAGCAGCAAGGAGACTCAGGCAATTTTAGAAAATAACAAATGCACTCACGAAATTATTCCTTAGTTTTACTTGGCCCCATATGATTAGCATGTGATTATAGGCAAGTGCTTATATACCTACTCAGTGTCCTTTTGTGTCCAGTAAAAATTTTAGTTATTCAAATGTATGATTTTCCTTTTTGTTTTTTTTAGTTTTCTATCTTTTATGTGTTCTTATAACAAAGACACAAATAATGCAAAAATGATTTAATGGAGGGTCCCCTCTTGGCCATTTCACGCGTCACAAAAAAAGAATAGGGGACCCTCTTAATAGTCAAGTGATTATTTTATAGGCAAGTACAGTATTATTTGTATCGCTTGTTGATGTTCATATTTGATTTGGCCTTCACCAGCTGCTATGTCAAGATCACACCACAAGATATTTATTGGGATTTCAGGTTTTATCTCATTCCATTTGCCGTCATAGTTGGAATCTGCTTTATTATCATGGCAATGTTTATGGTAAGACTAATTACCTAGCAATTATTAAACATTTCGTCATTGCATGACCTACGGTAAACTTAACCATAAAGTTTTGAACGACATTTCTTATTCAGTGTTCGATGGAAAAAGAACTGATTGTGCAACTCAATTAACATGCTATCCTTACATACAGTACCAAGGTAATGTATCAGCTTGGATTTACACTGTCATGAAATGCACTGAAAAGTCATGGAATTTGAAATTTATTCTGCAGACTTGGAAAAATCATTACATTAAAAAATTTACTGTCTGCTCTAAACTCAAAAACGTTTATAGTTTCACTGTCTTTCAGTGTCTAGAAGACGTAATTGGCATTTAAAATTGAACCTGTTTTTTTTCGGAGTGTATTCTTTGATTTCTTGATATTTTTGAGACATGAAAAATGACATTTGCATGGTCATGAAAAGTGGCTTTTGGTCATCGTGAAAAGTCATGGAGTTTCACTTCTCCTTCTCGATGTGAACCTTGTGTATTTTAAACCACGTCATTATTTCACAAACCTTTAGAATATGGAACCTAAAAGTATTCCGAATTTGTGGTTGTAGGTTAAATCTGATTTTTCTTGAGGCAAAATGTTTAACATCAAACGTTTGTGCCTATGATACAGGCTTACAGTGATTCACGGTAAAGCCACACAAAATTACAACGCTGAGCAAATAGTGTAATTGGTTATTTACTGTATCGATGGATACAATACTTTAGTCTGCAGTGTTTAATGACAAATGTACCGTTTTAATGCTTGTCTTCCTTGTCTAAAAACAAGTGACAATTAGATTTTATTACACAATTAAGTTTCGCAATTAAACTGTTAAACTGCAATAAATAAACCAGTCTATCTGAACTATCTCTATCTTTGTTAAAACTTTCTTTTTAAATAAGGATAATTTGTTGCGTGTTTTTTAAGCAAGTTGTGCTATAACAGGTTGTGACTTAAAACTGAATACATTAACTGAAACAAAAGGCCGTGATGAAGCCACAGTGCTATCTTTGTTAAAATAGGTGGTACGGCTTAATAATAATAGTGAAGAACTGTGGTAGTTTAGGATAGTTTTTAAACATATCAAGTGTTTGTCCATTATACAGATCAGTCGATATTACCGTCATCATATGGAGCAGCGACGTAGTAGGCTGTCACCTGGAAATCTCAGAAAAATACCAACAAAGAAATTTAAAAAAGGCAAGTTTAGACTTCAGTTTATGCTGTCATAGCTGGGATGTTGTTAATTGCTTGAGAAAGTACACACCTAGCATTTTCCGTATAATTAGTATTCTTATTACTTGGGCTACCTATGGTAGGCTTGAGAAAGTACACACCTAGCATTTTCCGTATAATTAGTATTCTTATTACTTGGGTTACCTGTGGTAGGCTTGAAAAAGTACACACCTAGCATTTCAGTATAATTAGTATTCTTATTACTTGGACTACCTGTGGTAGGCTTGAGAAAGTACAAACTAAAAATGCTTTTGATCTAAACTCCAAAAGGCTTTCGAACCAAGATTTGTTGAGACTGAAAGAGTCTCAAACGTTTTTTTCAAGTTTTCTAAAAGATTTCTTCCAATGAACTTCTCCCTCCGACGGCCAAAGTCTACACAAATTAATGATGGACATGGCGATTGTTTGAGTCAACTAGCTTCATATTCGTGTCAATTCAATGTGGGACGTGTTTCTAGAGCTGTTTTACGACTTCAGAATGGGAATATTTTCCTTGCAATTACCGCAAGTGTTGTACTTTGCTTTTCGGCGAAAACAAATTTACAGTGAGCTGTTTGTGTTTGATGTGTTTGTTGTCGGAGAGCTGCCAAGTGTTGCATAATTTAGTCTTTGTCGCGATGTCAAATTTGAATTGCCCAAAACATTATTCTTTCTGCTAATACCTGTATTTTTTTTATTAACTTGTAAATGGCTAAATCTATAGAATTTTGCAATATCCGTACAAACTTCATGTTTTCAATATTTATCGTCAACTGAAAAGCTGCAGTCTCGACAGTACACATTTTAAAAGTTTATTTTTGTTTTATTTCTTTATTTTTCTTAGCATTTTGCTTTATTACAACCCAAATTTTTGTAAGAAATACTTTTTTATAGTTTAACTCAAACATAAAGTTAAAGTTCCATTGAAGAAAGAACTAAATAAATTAAATACCTCTTTTAAAAATTTTTCTTGTTTTGATGGTTTCACGTTGCAAGATAACAGATTCCAACTAGACAACTGTACGATTTTAAGCGAGTCGATTAAAATCTTATTTCATTGTCCTGTGTGTAGATTTTGAAATTGAGTTTGCCAAATTATTTTGACACAGTTTCACGGATTCAAAACAGTTTTTCTGTTCATTTGAAGAGTTTAAAGGTTCCATAAGTATGTTAAACAGAGTAGGTAGGCGAATTTAGGTGAATGAATTTTGAACCCGATAAAGCGCCATAGGGCTATATATGTTATTTTTCTCCTATTTCTTTGGACATGGCAATTGTTCGAATTATCACGCTTCATATCCGTGTCAATCCAAAACGGGAAGTGTTTCTAAAGCTTTTTTACGACTTCAAGGGATTACTGTTTCTTGCAATTACTGCGAGTATTGTACAAAGGCTGGAAGATTCGGTTTTGCTTTATCTTACAGCAATACACAATTTTACGGTAAGCTGTTTGTGTCACACGTGTGACTGCATTTTCGTGACGTCAAATTTGAATTACTCGAAACATTATTCTTCCTGCTAAATTAAAATCTGTAATTTTTAATTCGACTTGTAAATGGCTAGATCAACTCAGTCTAAAATTTTACAATATATATGAACTTCATATTTTCAAAGTTTACTGTCAAACAAAAGTGCAGCCGCCTACACATTTAAGTTTATATCCGCACATTTCTCGCGACGTCATATTTGAACTGCCCTAAAAATTATTCTTCTGAAATCTGTAATTTTTAAATGGCCAGGCTCAGTCTAAAATGTATATATAAACTTCATGTTTTCAAAGCTTACCATCAAACAAAAGTGCAGTCGCCTACACGCTTCAGTTTATTTTTGTTTTATCTCTTTGTTTTTTTCTTAGTATTTTGTTTTTTACAACTCAAATTTACTTAAGAAGTAAGTAAAAGCTTTATTAACGTGTTTATTTCTTTAGCTTTTTTATAAATTAATTACAAGTGCATAAAGTAAAAGTTCCTTTAAAGAAAGAGCCACTCAAAATAAATACCAACTTTGTAAAATTTTTATTATGCAAATTATAGCGACTGTTAACGCCATTAAAATCAAGATGCCTTTAACCATGAAAAAGGTTTCGACTGTACCGTTTGCAAACTGACAGTTTTTACAGTTTTTACAGAACTGATGAGGATTATTTTATGATGGGAAAATAGTTCTTGATATGTGGAAACTTCTTATTGACAGTGACTGATACAGGAGATTTTCTTGAATTTGTTTTTAGACATTGAATTATTGTTTGCATTTTTGAGGATGCTAAGGTAATTTCTTCAGCCCGAATATACGAGTGTGTATGCGTCGAGCTGTTATTAATATTATTATTATTAGTTGTAGTAATATTTGGCTCTTCCAAGTGATGTGACTAACTTTGCTACGTCATAGAGGACTCGAGTCATGTATGTGAACTATGGTGTACTTGTTGTTCAAAGACCTTTTTGTTTGTGGAGAACTTGCATCTGAGAACGTTTTATGTTTTGGAGAACTTGGTATTTGGTGGGGAACATTGTTTTTTGTGGTGAACATGATTTTTCAACGAGGGATCTCTTGTTAACAATCTTTGTTGTTGTGGATCTCTATATAGTAAAATGTGGAGGTTTCTTGGATTCGAGAGCGCAATATTTTGTGCAGAGCGTGGTATTTTTCGAAGATCGAGGTGCTTTAAAAAGAATATGGTATATTTTGTAGTATGAGGAGTCTAATTTTTTGTTTCATTCAAATATTTTGGTATTATATCAAAACCTGATTACTACTTTGCTTAGATGTCTTTCAGAAGTATAAGAAAAAAACTCTTCTAATTTGGTTAACATAATTTTTTGTAGGTGAAGATTTTTATGACTTGTGTGCCATTTGCCTTGATGAGTACGAAAATGGCGACAAGTTAAGAATTTTGCCCTGTGAACACGGTAATTTTTTTGTTTCATAATTTGTTTATAAATACTTTGTTGTGTCAACCACTCTTCTGTCCAATAAGTTATTGTTTATGGTTGTTAGTGACAGAATCAAGTTGGTTGCCAACTATGCAATGTTATTTGTAACCCGCGCGGAGAAAAACATGTTTTACTTCAATATATTTTGACCCAAACATAAAAATTGTAGCTCCTTAGCTAATTTATATAAAATTTATCTTACCTGTCCTGTATGCCTTCTAGATTTTTACCTTCCAAATATTTGATCATATTCGGTTCCAAGCTCATGTGGATACATTTTCCTGCTCCATACGATTGTCTCATTTCTGGTGTTTCACTAGAGAATCGTTTTGATACTATTTTTTAGTAAGTGTCCAAGAACACGAGAAATTACTAATAATCCCACTATCGTTAATAAGGTACGTAATTTTTTTGTTAGACATTGGCTACACCTTTTTTTGTGAAGTATATAAAAAGAAAGAATGCAGAAAATTAAACAAACTGTTGAAGCATTTTTTCATTTGAGAATTCTATCATCTTTAAATAAAACTAGTCAAGCCGTCACTTAAAATGAAGTTTAAAGTTTTTCTGTCAACCACATGAAGATAAATTCTAAGTTGAAAACTTTCATTTCATAAAAAATAATCATGTTAAATTTGTGTTCTGTATCTTTTTTCTGATAACGAGAGTGTTGTGTCTTTGTATTGAAGCATACCATTGCAAATGCGTTGACCCCTGGCTGACGGAGGGGAAGCGAACTTGTCCAGTGTGCAAGACATCTGTTGAAACCGACAAGAGCTCCAACGGCCATAACCAAAATAAGGAGTGCGATGAGTCATCAGCCAATGAGAGAACTCCTCTCATTTCTCCTACAACTCGGTCGACTCGATCACAGTCCGAAATCAACGTTTAAAAGTCCTAAATAATCAGTAGAGCTTATTTATTCCACCTCTAAGAAGTGACTCTCAGAATGACAAGTAATGTAATCTCATGATTCTAAAACTATTCTGTCAATCTTAAAATTTATTTACCTATGTCTTTATATCTAGCTCCGTTTAACTATTATCAAAGATTTGATATGTTTTACTCTGTTTCTAATTTCGTGTTATGCAGCAGTTTTAATGGTTGAAAACTTGGCCTTAATTTGTCATAAACTTAAGAGTGACTGCAAACAAGGAGACATCTGAAATTTGAATTGAGGAATTTTTAACCTTTCCTGTTATAAGTTCAAGAGTAATAAAAGTTGTACTAGTGTACAGTTTAGGCATTGTCGCTAGATCCTCAAAACGCGTATTCCTGCATATTTAGTGTTCTGCCATGGTGTTTTCTTTTAAATGGTATTTGTGTAAAAAAGTGTACTGTGTGATCTTGATATAACTGATAATATGCAATACATTTAGTATATTGTCCGTTTTACATTATATTATATCAGGATTTAGCTTAACGCATGGCAAGAGCTAAGAATGTTTGAACAATAATATTTAATCAACAATCCAACACATTTATTGTATTCAAAAGACAAATAATTTATTGATAGATTATGAGTTATTGAATGGTTAATATAATTATTAGCTATAAATCAGTTTTGTGTGCTAATTCGTTGTTTAACCAGACAGCTTCCCCCATTTATACTAACGCAACAGTTTGCTGACGACTGACGTTTTGTCAGTGATCGTGTGGCGGAAGTCAGAATGGCGGTGCCTGAAAAAGACGTTCTTACCTTTTCTGTTTTTATTGAAGAAAACAAATAAGTAAATTTCAAAATTCGCTGAAAATCAACAAAAGTGTTCTTCGATTAGCGCGCTTGCTAAAAAAGAAAAACAGGTAAACATCTCATAGTTTGTATATAATTGAATTGCTCTTTTATCCAACTAATTATGTTACTTCTTGCCTGGTGTCAGTGTATATTTTCTATTGTTTAGCAACCTTTTCGGAGGAGTTATTAAACGTTTGTAGATAGCAGGAATACTTGATCACTTACATTTAATATTCGCAACTAGGATTAAGCAGTCAAATGAAATGTATTTATCATGAGTCAGTTAACTAGCTCAGGGAATTCTAAATGTATGTTTAAGAGATGCTATTCTGGAGTGTACGCCGTGCATTGGTATTCGAGCCAACGATATTTCGTTGTGTCTTCTTTCAATAAAGTTAAATACCAGGGACCGGTTGTTTATTTTATGTGTTTTTAATCATAGATGCCCATTAGGAATTATACTTTTTTTCTTGAAATTCAATATGCATAGTTTATGAAACTTCTTTCCTGCAGGTATATTTGGAATCATTTTTGTGCTGGAGTGTACTTATTAGTTGCAACAATAACATGCGCTAGTACAGAAATTATACAGAGAGTACCCTGTATTTTTTCTCAGACGAAGCATACTGATTTTTACTAATTTGTTACAGATCTTCTGTCGCTACCTTTCATGCATTAATAGTTTATTACAGTTTACTTCAAGTTAATCAGCTATTGCTGACTACTTGCTATTAGTATCACCCAACTAGTGGACTATTGCAAATCCAGCATTTTGATTGGCTACGCTACTAGTGGTCTATTA
>JAOTRI020138377.1:0-10903 GCA_028564885.2 Zoanthus sanctaehelenae
TTTTTTAACTCTTCTTACTTAAAACTTCAACTTTTCTTGCGATTTTGTGTTTATCCTTACTTAGGAGATATGCTTGTATAGTTAATTTGATATAACTACTGGTAATGAAAAAACAGGAAAAAACATGTTTTCGACGCGGAGATGACGTCCTTTATCTGGTTACGGTAACCAGATGACTACGCAAATACCATTAATAAAAAGTACAAAGGTGTCTTAGTATGTCTACGAAATTTCAAGTCAAACGGATGAATTGCAGAGAAAATCAAATAGGGGGGGGGTCATATGACCCCCTTATGCCTTCGTGTGACTTTTTTTTTGGCCTATGCTTTCTAGAGCTAATAAGAAGAAACTAAATGATTCCCAATATTTTCAAGTAAAACAAAACAAAAAATGCGTGAATTGAGCGCTGTCTCTGCATAAATAAAAGAGAAAAATATGTTGTCTTAATTTCAATTAAAATCTTTAGTGTTTTAATCTTGGTAAAACAAGAAGTAAAACACTGTTCCTGTGATCTAATGGAGATTTTACAGAGAATGTATGGTTCATTAACGGTTTTGCCACCCAGGTGATTTTATTATGTTGTTTAAAAACAGCTTGAATAGCGTCAAAACTTTCATCTCTTCGTTAATTCAAGAAGCTTTTTTAAGTTTTGGGCTCAACTTCGTGTAAAAACCCGTGAAGTTCACGAGTGGCGTTGCACAAAAATAATGAACGAACACACCGAGAATGAGCAGTTAAACTAAGAACGTATATTTTATCTGTTGCTCACTACTTGAAGTTGTATGCTAATGAACCAGATTGCAAACGATGACGTCGCAAAGATTTGCCTGTTGTTACAATATCTTGTATGTTTGTTTCTAGGTTGGTACACCCCTCCAAAGCACGAAGGATGACCGTTAGTAAAACTGGTGATGAGTTGCGATTTGAATTACTCCTACTTGTTTATGGGGGTTACTATAAAGTATCGTTGTTGTGACGTACTTTTCACAGAAGATCAAAGAGCTATATTTTCATATATGAAAAGAGCTGCAGTTAGATTGAAATAGGCATCCGTTTTTAATCTAGGTCTAGATCTAAAGTTTTTATTGTCTTTCTACTCAGACAGTTTAAAATTTTACACGATAAAAATGTAAAATGTTATCGTTTGGTTTTAACGTGGTTGCGTTTTAATATGCTTGAATTGATACTGGAACTAGCAGCGAACGTTTCCACACATTATTATCTTACATTATTTTTTTTTAAACTTTGTTTTACTCTGTGGGTCCGGTTGACGCTGAGGTACAACATGCTATTTCAATTGAGTAAGCAAGTGTAAATCAAAACTCTTCGTCATCGTTTCGTAATAAACCATCAATTTCACGTGCAGTAGTTTTCAGTACCACATTAATTGGTAACAGTACATTCTCGCTTCTCGTAACAAGCCATCAGTTGTCATATACATCGTGATCCGGAACAGAAACAAAGCTCGTAACTTGCCTGGTATATATTTAAATTAAGCGAGTGTTCCACATCGCTTTTTTTAGTACGTTTAGTTCGGTATGGTCTTGATTTCTCATTTAATTCCAAAAAGTGAGACATAATTTTGGTAATTACGTTTCATTTGGCAGTTCATTTATTGATTGACTAGATTTTTCACGGTACCTAAAACGAGGCTAGCTAGCTATTGATAATTGATAAAATTTAATAAATTAATATTTCACAAATTTTCCTTGGGTGTAAGACGATTCAAAAGGTTTGGGTTTATATAGTTTACACATTAAATCAGTGAAAAGGGTTTGAGAAGCTCAGTCATACATGCTGTTTATATTTTGTAACATTTACTTTTTGTCCTTATTGTACCTGTTAGTTGTTGATCTAGCTGTGTTTCTAAAGTCTTACCTTCTTGTGGTTGTCTGTCTGTCTTTATTTAAACAATTTCCATTCTTCTCTTACAAACTTATTTCATGGATGCTCGTTTCTTACAAATTTTGAAAATCCCTAATATATCTACACATTTTTTTTTCTGGATTCTGAAAATCTCCTAGAAAATCCAAAATGTTTTCGGTTTTGTTATCATAAATTCGTTTCTCCCGATGGGTTTGTTCTTTGATATTTTTTTACCTCCTTGGTAAACTTCCAAAGTAGAAAATTTGTGTCAACTATGTTTCAACTGTCTAGTCATCAAAACCCTGGGAAGGTGTTTTAAAATATCAATATATTTTGATCTTTTCAAAACACTTTATATAACGGATTAAAAACTGCATTGTATGCATTGTCTATATTTATGTCTTTTGTTGATAGAATATGAAAACCAGCATCATTTGAAATATTTACTGTGATTTGCGGCATTCAGTTTCAATATAATTACTTAAATTAGGAAAAAATCTTTACTAACTCTGTTGATGAAGTATATAAATGTCCGAAGCATTTCACTTTAACACATCAATTTTTTTTACCTAATTTAAGTAACCGTATATATATTCTAAATTCTTATTGTCATTTTCTCATGCATGTTCAAATTTTTATCTTTTTTGTGTTGTGTTCAATTATTTATTTCAGAATAAATATTTTTTATCATAACATATTGATTACATGCAATATAGCACTCTGCTCTCCTCCTGTTTGAACATCTCTTATTTTTCTTTGTTTTTTATCAGTGCCATATTATTATTAGTAATAAAAAAACATTGCTGGTGTAAATAGACTTTTTTCTTATCTTGTCCTACTTGCATGATGAACAAAATTTGTAAAACTAGTTTTTAAACGCAATAAAAAGTATTTTAATGATGACATTTTTTGTTGGAATGTTGGTGTATATAGTTAAACCAAGGGATTGGGTTCTAATTATTGAGTCACCATCTTGAAGTGTGAAGTGTTGCGTTGGAGTGCAAGGCCTTCACTCCTCCATTGGAATTGAGACTTGTACGGTCACATTTTTAAGATGACTGCCCGCGGGAAATACAATGATTGAAGCAAATAGCTTGGTGTGTCAGTGAACTATAACTAGAGAATTATCAAATTTACGCTGCTAATGTAGGCACAAGTGAATTAAAAAAGATTCATATTTGATATATATTACAAAGTTTTGTTGTTGGAAAGCAAAAGTTCCCTATAAAACTTATATTTTTACAAATGTATCGTTGTTTCAACTTTAAACAACTGCTCCGCTTGAATTACATCAACCCTTTATGGTAAGTATATGGTAAACATACCAAATTGTACTAGACGCATTAATTGCGTAAACGTGGGCTTCTCTTTAGATCTCATATAGATAATTCGGAAAATAATTTGTGCGAGAGTTAAAGTATTTCTAATTTCGGAGAAAAACTGAAATAATATTCAGTTAAAATAAATAATGTTGCGCCAAACATATGTTCAGAATTACTAATATGTGATAACAGTTTGAAACTAAGTTATTTGATTTATCTATATACCTTTAAAACAACAAAGAATATTTTTGTCATTAAATAGCAGCCAAGCATGAAAACTTTGTTCATGTTATATTGAAATGGCGATTGTAATATCAGAATATAAGTCTCTTTATTTTATACATTAGTTGTAAGCATAAAAACAATGTTAAAATTTACCAACAACGACGAATCACCTGGTTTCTTTTCGTTGGCTCGAAGCTTCAGATGTCAAATCTGCGTCTAGTTCTGAGAGCAAGGGGTCCAATATTGTAACTGTTTTATACATCAGTCTATAAATAAACAATTAGTCACCACAGAGGAAAGGGTTTTAGAGTTCAGTTATGGTAAACAAGACTATGCATTCCGTTCCCTGCATAAATTCTTTTCCGGAACCATCGATCAACTCACAGCCAAATTTAGTCCTATTTCTAGTTTATGCATTTGAAATAAAAAGACCGAGTCAATTACAATCCTGGACAAAAAGATTGGGGACAGTTGATCATTTTCGCGTGCTTTACGCAGTGTAAAGTGTTGTTACCCAACATAATGTTTGGCTGCACCAGTATCTCAAGTAATTTAGTTTCCCCCCCCTCCCCCTCTACGATGTTGAAATAACTTTTTGCCAATCGGTCTATGTTTATTTATTTTGACATTTTGCAATATTGAACACAAGGAGAGGAGGGGGGGGGGGGATAGTTGTTTTCGTTTTATAGCACTACGCCAAGCTGACTCCCCTGAAGTATAAAGAAGATCTCTTTCCTCCAGTTTTAGGGAACGAAATGATCATCTCAATACAAAGTTTTAAAAAATTTAATTTTGAATTTATATTTAAAAATTTAAAAAAATCGTAAGCGTACGCACTTTTGCCACCGCATTGACTTTTTTTTATTTTTATTAAAAGAAATATTTTCCATGTTGCGTAACAACTAATAGAGCGACAAAACCCTTCGGCAGGCAACATTAGATAATTTAATATGTGTGACACTTGCTTAACCACGATGGAAATGTCACTAATACAAAGGTCTTAATTGCATATTTATTCCAGAACTAAATCGGCAGTCCAACTTAAGCATTAACCCGGCTGATAAAAAAAGCGTCCTCTTTCTTTGGAGACTTGTTTTTCAAAATGACACGCACTTTGGGAATGCTGCTGATGAACAATAACTGTTTTGTTATTTGTTTTTAGCAGTAGCCGTAGTTCAGTGGCGTAGGAAGGAAATTATTGTGGAGGCACAACCCAGCCAGGTGAACCCAGCACCAAAGTTGCGAGAATCTGTGAGAGGGCGGAGCTCTGAAGACAAGCTTTCCACAGGAAAATCTCTGTTGGTGGTGGTACTAACAGATAGAAAACGATCAGAAATAATGATACATTATAAATATAATTAGAAAAATAGCAACTTTTACAGTAAAATATAATTAGAAAAATAGCAACTTTTACAACTGTAATATATATGCTAACTGTATCAATCAATGTAACAACACAACATAATTTATCAAGTATTTTACTTAAAACTGCCAAAGTACTTCGATCCGCCTTCTGTCATTTGCCATTGCAAAAGTTTCAGCAATATCTTCCAAATTTAGATGATCTGTACTTTCTTTATAAATATATTACATTATTCAATCTTTTTTGGCTCATAGTGGATCGCAAGTATGTTTTCATTCTTTTCAGTACTGAAAATGTTCTCTCAGCCGTGGCACTGGTTGCTGGAATTATAAAAAGCAAACACATTAATTAATGAACTTCATTAAACATGATCTTTGCCACTGGTGAGGAGTCAAACGATTCACATAACGTGCGGATGTTGGTAACCTTCTCAATGTTTGTACAATCTGGCTTGATGGATCTTACAAATTCTGGAATCACGGGCAGCTGCACCTTGAGGTGGTCCATATCTATGTCCTTCCAATGGAATCTCTTGAGCTTTGCCATTTGAATTATCAAGCAGGAGAGATTTAATGAGTGATATGAGATGAAAACCCTTTTGTTCAAAGCTTTTTGTTAATTCCCCAGACAGACTTTCCATTACTTCATAGTACTGCTGTCTGAAAAGACCTACTGGACTGTTAAACCTGTGTGTTGCTCCAGGTGAACTATCTTCAGCATGCCTAGGGGCTTTTCTGTGTCTAGTCAAAATTGGATGGTTTATCTTTCCTTCAGCATCTTTTACCACTTGTTGGTAGAAAGGTTCAAAGGTATTTCTCTGCCTTTCATAAAATGCTTTTGTTAGCTTAACTGCTGTATAAACATCTTGGACTGTTGTACGTGTGTTCTTGGCTTGCAAGGTTATGGATAATTGCTCTGATGCACTGTAGATTAAGTGTGCCATTTTTAAGCCAAAAAATGTATAAAATTTTTCCATCAATGAGTGCGACCCTCCAGCTTTTCTTCCATACTCATTTTTGCATTTCTCATTTATTTCCTCTAGTGCTTCCAGCAGTCATGTATTATAATTTGCAAGAACTGCATTGATTGAAGATGTGCGACACGTTCATCTAGTGGGACACAGTGGCTTTAGCTTTGGGCTACTTGACAAATTTCCCTTTTGAAGAGCTAAAAAAGGTGTTCTCTCAAATACTAGGTCAAGAGCATTTCAAATTAATTTACTTTCGCGACCGACATCCTGGAGACAGAGATTTATGCTATGTGCTAGACAATGAACAGGAAGGGCAGCCGGTTTTTCCTTAAGAACTCGAGCAGCAACACCACTCTTTGGTCCAGACATGTTAGATGCTCCGTCATAGGCCTGACCACGGCACTTATCTACCGGAAGCATGCACCGTGTGAGAGCGTCCTTGAGAGCAGAGGCAAGTGTTTCAGCATCCGTTTTAGAGACTTGTACTAGTCCAATGCCGTCCTCGTGAATGGAGTAATCCTTTTCCACCCATCATCTGATTGAAACTGATAACTGCTCAGCATTGGAAATGTCTCTTACCTCATCAGCAATCACGGCAAACCACTTGACATTTCTAATATTTTGGATAACTTGTCGCAAAATATGTTTGCCCATTAAACTGATTACTTCATTTATTACTTCACGATCTTAATTGTTATTTTGATTTCTAATCCACTGACGTAAGTCAGCATTATCCCCTTCTTGACATTTCATTTAAGAAATAAAACATTTTTTCTGTACCTCCATAGTGCTATGAAAACCGAGGCGCACGTTTGGGAGAATTCGAGAGATGATCAGTGAAGCACGAGACGCAAAAACATGCACGCAAAACAGCTCAGCGGAATGTGTATGAACCATCCGACCGCAGTACTCTATATAGAAAATAATATATGATGGAACTTTTGTTTTTGGATTTACTCTGGTATTAACCGCAGCTAATTCGGCTAGCACAAAACTTGTTATACTTTGCAAAATCACAATGATTTCAGATAAGCATGATCGCCAATACATATTTTTTAAAAATATGTCTATGGCAAATTATTGGGGAGGGGGGGGGCGGCCACCCACTCTTAGCCCCACACCCCCCTTCCGGTTCCTACGCCACTGTAGTTAAGTCTGTTCAAATATCTATATGATATTATATCAGTCTCACCCAAACGAGTCGTCATAATTTAATAAGAAATCGTTAAAATAAGCTATAGCCTTTTTGAGGCCGTGGAGGTGAATAAAAGCACAGAAAGTTGAAAGTCCGAAATTATTTGGCCTCCTCTGCTTCACGACCCGGGTGAAAAGTAAAGTGACTCAATGCTGGCCATGACACGTCATCTTTCCAACAAGGTTTGGGTTCGTGACGATATGCTTTGTAAAGTAACTTCCAATCCCAGCCTCGAGGAAACTGACAATACTCGAAGTATTGCTTCCGAGGTACAAACTCGAATACGGTGTTAAACCACCTCATTGAATTCAAGTTCCAGTACTTGTACATTTGAGACGGATACGCTTGATGGATCCCCAACATTCGGGAGCAGAAGTTGTGCTTTGGTTGGAAATCGTTTCGATAATGTAGAAGTCGATCATTGTCAGCAAAGTATGATATATTATAACCTTCTCGTTCTAAGCGATAAAGCAACATTGCGATCATTTGATCTCCATAAGGGTGGCAGCAGAGAGAATTGTTCCGCCGAACGATCTCTTGAAGTAAATCAGTGCTAAACAATACGAAGCCTTCGTCCATTGCGACCAATCGGGGACTACATTTCAACCAGCCATGATACAAGAAGCTTTCCTCTTTACGGTGTTTAAGATCTTCCATCAAGTGGTTTAAACATAAGAAATAGTCATCGTCTAAACGCAAAAAGTAACTAAAATTAATGTGCTCGAAAGCCCAGAATAATGCGTACAGAAATCTGTGGGACAACCAATACCCTCCTTTGGTAGGAGTGAACTCCAGATCTCCGAACGAGTGTCTTTCATTTATCAAACTTCGCCTAATACCGGGCTTTAAACCTCGCGAATCTGTGAAAATTTTGTAAACAGCAGAGTAATTTTGAACTGTAGCGCCCCAAGTTTCTCGGATTGCGTTTCGCCGATTAAAATAAGCGGGTGCGCTTAAAATAGATATAAATAACTCTACGTTAGTCAAGCGAACGTTATCCAAACTACTAAGGTCATTGATTTTTGTAGTGTTTCCGCAAACATGGACTTCCATATCAGGCTGGTAATAAGTCGTGAATGTTAATGAAATTCTAGTCTGGTACCATGAAAAGGTCGCACTTAATGCTAATAAGAGCGCATAAACTGATATGCTTTTCTTTTTTTTGAGAAAAAACATTTGGCATAAACACCCGCCGTTTTGAATGTGATCAAAGAGGTTGCAGGTTTTTTTATTAGACTTCAACTTCAAGTAACCGTACCAATTAAGTGAATAAAACGAATTTCTTTCACATGAATATATTTATATGACAACCCATCAGGGAAAAAGTACATTGCTCAAATGAATATAAATTTTAAAGCGGTTTCTGTTTCATAATACTGAGATAGAACTGACTGAAATGATAAATCAGAGGGAAAGATCTACAAAATGAATTTCGACCAGACATGTTTTATCCTCGCTGCAAAAATGCGAGTAAAACAATGTAACTGGTACCAGCTTGCTTTCCGTAATGAGCTAAACATGCAGTGAAATATAAAAACTGAACTCTTTTCAGTGCCAGCACGATCAATTTGAGCTACTAGCTAAGAATTTAGATTTAGAAGTATAGAAGCAAGAATATTTATTCATGCATATAGTAACTCGTGCTGTAGGGTTTATTTGTTTTCCTCAAAGTTATATGACATCGTTCGATCTCCTATGATGGTCGTTTTGTTTCTATCGTTGTGCACAAAAAGAACAACAGTAATAACTTACTCACATTTCATATTTGAAATATCGCATTGTGTTTTACTTTTAGAAAAAATAAATTCACTAAGAAGCACCAGAGTACGAAAAATGTAGCTTGTAAAACAAATTACAAAAAATTAAACAGGCTGAAGCTCAAGCAGTTTCTAAAACTGCTACTAGTTACGAGAAAAGGGAAGAGCTTTGTGAATGAGGTTGGCAACGCTCACTACAGATTAAGAAGAAACTAAGAGGTCGGTTGCAGCAGCATCATAGAGCTGCGCGAGCCCTTTAGTTCGACGGAGAATGTTTCGAGTGATCCGGAGAGATCTAAGTAATGTAAGATGTTTTAGTTTAATTTTTTGTTTCCAAAGAATAAAATTGAGAGCACCAGTTCTCGTTGCTCGCACAGCTCAGTTCTGTGGTCTTCATGGTTTTGTCATGTTCGTTGGCATTTTGTGATAACTGCTGTTACTGGATATCTCAGGTATGGATAAATTTCGGTCTAAAACTAACCTCTTCCACTTTTCAGTTAGCCCCGCATTTCTGGAAAAATATCCAATTATTCAAAACTTGTTCAAACCTAGAACAAAACAAAGGTTTCGCCTTTCGGTAACAGGAGCTAACATAGGAGCTTAGGGATAACGTTAAACAATTTGTTTTCAAATGTTGGAAGTTTGTTTTGTATTTGGTTTCCACAACGCTTTGTTGTTGTTTTCAACTTCTGGATATATGAGCTTTATTTTTTGACAGTGATCGCAATGTTGTCAATTTTTAGTGCAAAGTACGCGTTGTGCCAGCTCTTGCTGACACAGATCATTTAAAATCATACTTTGAATTTTGAGAACTTGCAAATTTTATCTGATGAAATTTGATTGTATGTATACATTGTTCTGTTTGGCAAGCCCTCTATCAGTTTCCGTTCCGTGTTCTGTCTCAACTTGATAACAACCAAAAAGCGTTACAGAAACCGGCTATCATCGTAAATCCCTAATCGCTTGTAACATTTTGTTGTTATTTAGAGTTTAATTTTTTTGAAAATCGATTTTTAAGCTCACCCGTAAAACAAAAACACAAATTGTGTAGCATTAGCAATTGATTTCGTTGGTTATGTAAATAAACAGGAAGTTAACATGAACAATTTCCGTTCTTGCTACTGACTCGTTGAATTTCCGCATAATCTCAGTGTTAGGCCCTGTCCACACGTATCTGGATATTTTTTTCCGAGAACGGAGATTTTTTTCTCCGTTTTCAAAAAATACATGTTCAAATCGTATTCGCCCTTACACACGAATACGCTAGCTCTCTCTATACTATACTATAGTCATAGAGGATGCGATTGAAAGAAGGCTTCAACAACACACGAGTAAGTTTCGAAGTATTTTATTTTGAAAAAATTTAAAGGTAGAAATTAGTGTTATTGAGTAACATATATGCTATAGTAAATCGCCTCAAAACGTGAGCTTTGGCCTCCTGTGGTCGGTCCAGGCAAATGATATTTTCAAAACTGTTCTAAAACGACCTTCGAACTTTTGATGGTCGCTACCAAAACGTCTGTCTATTTCTCTAACACCGTTCAAAAAGCCTGCACAAATTTTGCGGAAGAAAGGAATTGTCGCGGGATTTCTCCAACAGTAGATAATCCGTCTCACGCAACGATGTAGTTTAGCCTGTACTTTAGGGATTAAAAATACTTTTGCCTACAGCAGCCGGCAAAACTACTCCAACAAAGTTTTGTGTGCATGCCTTTAAATTGCTCGTTACATTGAATGGTCGAACATCGAAGGATGGATAGACAACAAGATTTTGTAACACGAAAATTTTCGCATTTCGCTGTTATAAACTTATATTTTGTGTTTTTAAAAAATGTGTATAAAATCGACTCTCCCTGCCCTCCACACAGTCTATTACTACTACGTCTGTGAAATGACCCTTCGTACAAGGTTGCCGTTTCGCCCCTCCACACGAATACGATAAACCTGGAGAGCGTTTTCGAAAACCTGTGTTTTTGTGATCGAAACGCCTTATACGTGTGGACGGAAGGCTAAAACGGAGAAAAAAAAATCTCCGTTTTCAAAAATATCCGGATACGTATGGACAGGGCTTCAGTTCTATTTCAATTTTGACCAAAAATGACAAAAATCTAGGGTTGTCATGTTTCTGATTGGATATTCTCGTATGGAGTATGGCAGATGCAGATGGGAAAATAAAACTAAAAATCGGGAGCGGATCATTATGGG
>JAOTRI020138388.1:0-10903 GCA_028564885.2 Zoanthus sanctaehelenae
TGCCTTTGAGCAAAGTGAATAAGTCTGAGAGCACGTTTTTGGAGAAGAAGAAGCCTGTTAATGTTTGTTTTACCAGTACGTCCCCAAGCAACAATACCATAGGAAAGATACGGTAATATTAGTGAGTTGTACAGACTGATGAGTATTTGATTTACAATTACATTTACAATTATGAAAACTTCTTTGAATTTTCTCTTCCAATGTAAGCCAGAGTAACGTAACAATTTTTTCATTTGCAGCACAGTCAACCCCAGATAGCAAAATTATCAACATGGCTTGTAGCCTTATGTTTTTTCCAGGCCTGGATGCTGCTCACCAATGTTAATATCCAATACCTCTTCGAGATCATCAGAAGATACATCCGAGTCATTGCAAGAATTGACGTCAACCACTGAATAAAGGTTTTCTGTGCTAACGGGCCTTTGTAAAAGCCAAGATCTCGAGAAATGGCATAATCTAGATTTATTCTGCAAAGTCAAAAGTGCTAGTTCCAGACATACCAGTAATATCCACAAGGCTGTGAAAAATCAAAAAATTAGAATCATATTCACTGATTTCAAGAATTCTAAGATGTAAATCCTATACGATCGTATAAAAACAACGATTAGAAGCTTATATAATGAGATAACAAATACTGTACTTCGGGGAAAAAAATTTTTTTTTATGTGTTTTTACTTTTGTTTATTTTTTTGTATTTCAACATACAAACATTATTAATAAGAAATAAAGTTAAAAATCCCGCAAAACAAGTATTTACTGTTTTATGAAAAAAGTAAAATACAAATTACCTTTTAGAATAACTATTATCGTTTGCAGATGTAGATCTAATATAACACGGTCATCTTCTGATATGGGAGCCACAGGTCTACTTCGTTTTGGGGTCGACATTAGTGGAACCTCTACAAATCAATAAACTATTATATATATATATGAAGTATCATCCAACTGGAAATATTCAGTTGTTCGTAATTTATTACAGTCGATAAGAAACGAAAAACCAGCTCTTCCAAGTTCGCTTACTGGTACTACTGTTCCGAGAGAACGATTCATCAATGTTATCCTCCTCTTCTCTCATTTCTAAATCAGCATCTCTAGAAAATAAAAGTGAATAATACAATTTTAAACTTTTGAAACTGAATAATGATACAATTATGTAAACGTTCGCTAAATTGTGGACATCAAATAAAAAAAAACTATAGTTTATACACAAGTACCGTACAACAAGGCTTTACAACTTGAAGCAACTAATGAACTTACCTTATGTCCACATCAGCTGGTCATCGATGCAACAGTATTTCTGCATAGCAACTGTCTTGCATTTTCAAATCCAAGTTGATGTTTTCTTTCCCTCCAAAGCCGGAAAACGGAATCCCTCAAACGTAATAATTTTGCCTTCCCAGGCAGTTTAGAACGTCTTTTTGACCGGCGGTAATAACATAGATTGCCTCTAAGTTTTTTTTTGGGAAAAATACAAAACTTCACCCCAATTGAAAGAGATTTAAAACATGAACGTATTACAGATTCCAGACAAGTATTTTCTGTATGTGAGAAAATGCTACAAGGAGCGTGGTGCATTCCGGTTGAACATGGACCTGTAACAAAAAATGTGTATACAGCGTGGATGCTCAGAGTTATATCAACACAAATCTTAATTTAATTTAACAAGAGAGATGAAACTTTGTGTCCTATCCAACCGCAACTTTAAGGGGAGAAAGAGGATAGGGATGCTGGTTCAGAAAATTTCTTGTAATTTTCGTTGTTATTCATTTCACCCCCCCAAGAAAAATTACCATGCCCCTATTTTCACTGCACCTGAAGATATGAAAGCCCTTTTCAGACAGTTGATAAATAAGCTGGTTTAAAAAAAAATAAACTGGCTTAAAAATAAACCTGAGAATCAAATTAAACTACAATATTTACAAGATAGCTTGTAAATGGCAGTAAAATTATCAAAACTGACAAAGTCATGGGGGATGGGACTCAGTACATTTTGTCTTATTCCTAAAACACAGTTTTTCTTAGAGCAGGTGAATCTCTATAACAATTCAACAAGTCTTTACTACGCTTGGCATGTCTACCCCCTCAGGAACACAGAAAGCATTGATACCTTTAATATGAGTCAATAGGTTACACGTTGCCGTGGCAACTGCTAAAACAGAAATTTTAAAGTTATATGTAGCCCACCTCAGCTTTGAATAACCTATAAAATCACCATATACTCTATATTGCAAATATTTTTGAAGTAAAATTTTATTTATTTTAGCTTAAAACATTTCCATTACGAAAACTTACAACTAAAAATACAATCTGATTGCAATGAAGAATGAAATTATTTAATAAATTATGGGCCATCATTTTGTTCATTCCTGTCTATTCTTTTTTCGTGTTTGTCAAATTTGTGGTTTGGTTTCTGTGCTAAGACAAACAATCTCCGCTGGTTAATGGCTTTAAATCCAGATTTGAAATGAGTGTTCTTTAAAATTGAGGTGAAGACCTTGCAAGACCTGTACTAGAATTTTTGCCCCACAAAACAGCCAGCAAACATACTGTTTCTACAGTTTCAGGTCCACTGAAGAATTCCTTTGGGCAGATGTCCAAAACAATAATATGATTTAGGGACTCATTTCGTTTTGGGAATACTCTTTTAAAACTTTCTCTAAAATCTGGCTTTTAACTAAGGTTTGATTTCATACATTACAGAAGAATCAAGTTTCTTTGTCTTTAAAGTGTTTATGTTGCTCGGTTGGTCCTTTTGCCACTTGCACCATGATTTTAGGCCAGTGGGGCAGCAATTATGTTGAGGGTTTCCTCTGTGGAGGCATTATGATGCAAAATAGCTTTTAATGCTTTGCATTGCGGCTAAATTTCCCTTGTTTTTCCTCAAAGCATTTCTATAATAGCTCTGGAAAAAGTCAGTGAAACTGTTAGTAAGGCAATTTCTGCCTGCAATGGGTTTCCCATCAGGTAATTTCTTCCCTTACCAACCGTCCAAGTTTATTTTTTTTCTTTAGTGGCTAGTTGGCGATCGACTCTTAATTATTAATAAAATTAGTTAATAATTAATTTAGGCCAATTGATAAGCCAAACAATATTTTTAAACGGTGTTTACCGTATTCACAAGTGAATAGGATAACTTATAATTTAGTACTGCTTTTATTTGTTTCTGAACAGAAAAGAAATCTTGAAAAATTCTGTTAAATTTCTTGGTGAATGAGAAAATGTGGTAACAAGCACAAAGAAAAGGAGAAGTTTCAACAAAGTAAATGAAGCATTTCATTGAAGAAATTCAGAATAGTTTAATTTTACAACAAACCATATAAAAATTGTCCTTAAATTAGTGAACTAATAGGAAGGAAGTTAAAAAATGACAACAGATTTGCAACAATATTTTATTTTACCTTGTCAAATGACCAAGTATATTTTTTCAGAAATCTAACATAAACAAAATATATTTTCGTATTTTCTAAAACTTGCAAACCTGTGTATCTGGCAATCACAGCTCATTGAAAATTAACACAGCTCTTTGAGCTAGTTTTATTGAAGAAAACTCAACATTGCATTAAGAAAACATGTCAGTTGTCTGTGAGTAGCTGCTTTATATAAAACTCCAATTTTTACAATCATACTTTGAAATGGCTGTGCCAGCGACAAAAACAAGGCTCTCTTAAAGTTTCTTTCTCTCTAATAAAGACTAATCTTCACGATTGAAGGAAAGGTCGTCGTGGTCTTTTTGAAGAAGAAAATCAGGCTCTAACTGCTGAACCTGGATCATAATCCACCAGAGTGGGGCCCTCCAGCGAACTTCTCATAATCCTCCAGGGTTTCTCCACCAAGACTGGAACGTGAATCGTTTTTGATTCTGTTTTGTACCGAGATAGCCCTTCCACATTGCGCAGCTGATATTGAAAGAACCAAGAAGATTTCAACTAAATGCAGGACATCTTTGAGGTCGTTTCTAAAACGTTCTTTAGTCAAAAGAGTAGCCAACAGATCCAGATACCCTTTGGCTTTGCACTGGGTACTGACCAGGACCTTGAGAGATGTCCACTGGGATGGAATGGCTGAAATGATGCAGCCCTTGCCCTCCAGCACTGTTTGAAACCAAGTTGAGAGATGCATTATTGCCTCCTAACCAAAATCAATAAGCTCACTTTGAGCTGTAGGCCACGTGTCGTTAATAACCAGGAAATCATTAGCTACTTGGTTGGAACCAGGTGTCGTTAGGGTCTTGTAGAAGGGCACCAAATCTTTCCTGCAAACCAAACAAACAGAGATCTGATGTCTGTTTTTATCTGGGTACCTATGCCAGCCCCAGTGGTTAAACCATTTAGATCGCCAGAAAGAGTGATCCCTTGAAACAATGAACAACTGTCTGTAATTGAGAAGCTTTCAAGAAAAGCCTGCAGTCTTCCTCCTCGCACTGGTCGCTTGGCAAGAAGAGAGATACTGGAGAGAGTCTCAACCAATAGGGATACAGCAGACGGCAGAATGGGATCATTCAGTCAGACAGGAAGTGACAGAATGTTACAACAGATATTTGGCTCTTCATGGCTTTTGCAATGAACTTGGCTCTTTCTTTGACATCTACTTTAGTTGTCGTAGCAAGATGCTCCATATGTACAAGGACGATAGCATAATATTGTGCGGGATCTGCGCGGATGCTTCCATCCTTTATAGGGTTGATCAAGATTCTCAATGCACCACTGACATGGGGAAGCCATCTGGAACCTTTTACTGCCCAAGGCTTCTCTTGTGCTCTTAAAACTGTAATGATAGGTCTTCCATACCAAGTGCGATGTGTTGTACACATCTTTAACATATTTACACTCTCGCTGCATTTCCAGGATGGAAAGTTTTAGGCGATGAGGCAGGAAGTGCATGTCAATCAGGTGGCCAACTTTGCGTTTGAATAATGTTGCAACACCCTGTTGTTTTCCCAAATTCACTGAAACACCATCTGCACCAAACCCTATAATGCTCTGCTGGCACTCCTTCACTCCAAGGTCCAAAAAGCAGTTGTTGACAACTTGAACAAGACCTGCCAAAATACAACAAAAAGTATTAAACCGTTTACCATTAATACACCAGTGAGCGTTTTTTAAAACGTTAAACACAAAAAGACTAAAACTAAGTGGTACCACTAAAAATGGTTACTAAGGAATTTAACAGACGCTTTTATTTTCAAATGCTTTGCATTGCTTTAAGTGAAGCTCCAAAAACCGTAATTATATCGAAGAAAAATATTGAAAATTCGATAGTTTTTTCTTTGTTAGGATACTAAATGTGCAATAAGAGTTCCGCTTACCGTCAGCATGGGGATGCTCCACAGGTTTGTGTCCTACCATGCGATGGATTGGTTGGCTGTTGTACCCAAACATCTCACATACACAGTTTCGTTTTCGGTGCTGGAGGCATCTATGGCTCTTTCAATCATAATTGAAATGTAACGTGCTTCATTTCTAAGGTTTTCAGTAAGCCCCTCTTTCATCAGTGTGCTCATTGTTGCAACCATTTCTGCACACTCTATGTCATTTGAATAAGTGTTGGTCATTTGAATGCCATTCTTTTGCTGAAGCTGAAGAAGGCCCAGAAACTTAGTGAATGGAAGTTCTTCTTTGGCTATAAAGAATCCAGTATCCTCAATTTTCTCAACTGCCTTCTTAAGGATTTTTAAAATGCTTCCTTTTGTGATTGTTTTCTGTTTGTTGATCACGAAATCCTAAGCGCGCAGATGGCCATAGCTGCTTATCTGCTTGTTGAGTGTCTCCTTTTTTATTGTCTTTGAGGCAGTGACAAATTCAGTCTTACCAGCAATTTTTGAGCTAGCTTTCTGACAGAAGGCACAAAAGATTGTGTTCATATCAGGGTCTTAAGTCACCCATGGAAACTCTTTTTTCTAAGAATTTTGGAACTTTCTTGTTGTAGTTGAAGTCTGGTACTTTCCCACAGTGGCTACTCTCTTTGGAGTTAAGGGCAGTTTTAGTAGCGTGGCATTAATTTGGATGTGGGTTGAAAGAGAGATGAAATAGTCCTTGACTTTCCCATCAGTGGTGTCCTGGGTGGTTGGGGGTCACTCATTAGGGTTGAGAGCTTTGGAGCACTGTATTACTGAGTTTCGGTGACAAAGTGGTTGGGTTGGAACAAAGCACCAGGTCGGTTGTCAAAGTTGCCATCTCTTGTCCACAACAGCCAGAACATTAAGGTGCTGTTATACTGCCAACTTGACTTGCAACGCCGTTGTAATAAAAGTTACCGAAAAACCATAGCACTGTCACACTCTGCAATTTACTCCAGCAACTTGCAACATTTTTGGCCGAGGTAAGCTGGGAGCCAGAATCAAGATGGCGGACGAACGAGTAGGACCTGTGGTTGCAGTAATGTTATTACTTAACGAAAAAGAGGAAGAGTTAAAAAGAAGCGAAACCGTGTCACTTGGACCAAACCCTGGATTGCTAGAAGAGAAGGGAAAGGTATTTTCCACCATTTAGTCCAAGAGCTGGCAAAGAGATTCTTAGGTATACTCCTTTCAAATCAGCAGAACGTCTATTTCAAATATCGTGATTTAAAGCTGTGAAGCTATCATACCTTATGGGTCCTTGGCACTTAAGTCCAAGATGTGAAGAAGATTGGGCAAATGTGGCGTCCTTGTTTGAAAGTCGTTGGAATTTTCTCAACGGGATTGGTGCCATAGATGGCAAAAGAGTGTTGATCCAACAACCTAGTAATTGTGGCTCCCACTATTTTGATTATAAAAGTCCTAATAGTATTATTTATTGTCATAACATCATATTCTTGAAACTCACAGGAGTAACCACTTCTTGAAGGAGAGCCATTTTAGTATTTTGAGAAAGTGTGAGTGCAAATTTGAATGCTTAGTATTTGAAATGCTTTACATTAAGAAGGTCAAGCCTATTTTGAATACCCAGTCGTATTAATACGTGCAAAACTCTTTTGTTTAAACTATTGTTCTTTATAGTATTTTAAGGACTGCAATTTTAAAAACTTTGATGTTATGAGAACATCGCAATGTCGTCCCTTTTCAGCTTTTTAAGTTTTTATTATGTTATTATGTTTTTAAAGAATATTTATATCGCAATTTTTTATAGTAAAATGTATTTTGAAATCTATCCTTTGTAAAAATTATATATTTTTTTAAACTGTGAAACAATTATTTTATACTATTGGTAAGGGACATAAACTATTCGGGGATGGGCTGTAATTTTGGGGTGCTCATTTGGGGCACATCACAATTATTTGGCAAAAAGGCCACAATTTTTCAGTTACCACAGTAACTGCTTCAATTCATAAATAGTTTATTGTGCAATTCCATTGTAGGCCTTCCCTTCCTTCAACAGAGAAGACCCAACAACTGGCCAGATTTCCCCTGGAGATTGGAGGAGTGAGCATGGCAGTCCTGCGTAGATTGACTTTTATCTCATATGTAGCAGAGTTAATCGAGAAGAGTTGATGTGCTATTTTTCCAATGAAGGAGCAGTGCCTTGGCAATGGAAGCATTGTGGTATTGACTGAATAAAAAAAGTCAACTCCTTGTATTTAGAGTAATAATATTCACAAAAATACCCAAATTCTTATGGGATCAGCGCCATTAATTGTATGGGTAGAAGTTGGAATGTTGCTGCGAGCAAAAGAAATAACTAGTTCTTTGCACTTTTTGGGATTAAGTCACATTGTTGGAAGCTGCCCATTGGCCTGTAAACACTCTTTATTTGGAACTCCAGTATGAAAAGACACTGTTACTTCAAACATCTTCCACAACCAATTTTCTCTTGAGAGTTTCTTGTTACTTAATTCCCTTGCATGCTCATCCTTTGAAGCAATAATTTCATCAATATCAGAGCCCGATAATTCCGTTTGACTAGCCTTTTCATTCGATATATATTTTTCATATTCTTCTTTAAAAGTTAAACTTCCAGTTGATTTATGACAAGAAGAATGATCATGAGAAACAGCCGCTGTTTGTGTCTTTTTCGTTTCAGCCTCAGTATTCTTAACTTTTTGACAAATATCAGCCTCATATTTTCACTTAATATATTATTTGCATTACTACAGTCTGACAACATATTATCAGCCTTAATACAAATTTTCATATATAGAATATAAAGATGAGCCTGAGGGTATTCTTAATTCTTGCCCTGTTATCAGCCTTGATGTTCTTACAAAGCATACTCTTATAAAAAATTGTGTGCATCATTTCTCCTGTTTAATTCTTTAATGTTTTTAGCAAGATAAGTGTTTTGGTGTAAATAATTTTGAAATAAGTTATGCAATTATCCTTTTAAAGTAAGTCATCAGAATGGTTAATTCATATCCTCATGAGAATTTTGGCAAGTGCTACCTGCAGCCACATAATTTTGCTGATAATTTCCAGAAACCATAAAAAATGTAGGTAAGGCCACCCCCTACAAAAAATGGCCCACTCAGGATTTTTTTAAAGTCTTTATTTACTTTTATCAGCCTTAAAAGTAGCAGAAAATCATGAACTTTAACATTGTTATATAAAGCGTGCAAACATTTAAGGTATGAATCGTGTTTTGAAGTAGATGAAAGAAGGTTCAGTAAATATCTGTACTGTACCAGTTTTGGACCTAAAACCAAGGTGTTAAGAGTAGTATAAATTAAAAAAAAAAGTCAGTCCACCCACTTTTTGGCCAAAGCTCAGGACATTAACCAATAAATATTTTATGTGGCCTAATGTAAACATAATAAAATAATCTGGCTACCCAAATTAATGGCAATGTATACCACTGTAGGATGTCTGATCATAGACTATTTAATTTCAGAGTTCTGTTTACCGACTGGGTTCCCTCTGCGTAACTACAGGCCATTCCTATTATTATAAAAAGCTGGATGAATTTGGAAATGATTATGCTGCTTTTGTTGAGAAGAAGTTCAGGAATGAGATAGCACGGCTTCAGAAAAAACATCAAGCACCAACTGAAGCACCATCTGCCGCTGGTAGTTTCACTCCTCCACTGAATGAAGACCAGCCTGAACAGTGTTTTATAATAACTGCTGACAAAGGAAGAAAGTTGGTTTTTGACAACTTTGACTTCAAACAGCAAGTTCACAGTATGACTAAGGATCACGAAAACGTATGTGTCCACTGGGTTACACACTTGTCCTTAGAAAACCGTGTTTCGGGAAACCACTTATCAAGTGAGAAGCGTGCTGCAGATGCTCTTCTACAGGTGGAGAATGGTCTGTGCTTACCAAATCGCTATGAGCATCACCTTTAAAGGGAAAACTATATAACTCTTACTGAAAGAGCAGTCGTGGAGATACCATGTTTGGAGTTTCTCAAGCCTGTGGTTTGTAAGCACATACCCCACCAGTACAGCAAAGAGATGACTAAGAAATCAGAAATGGTATTACTTCAGCTTTCTTAAAAAAGTACAGTACACTTACAAATAAGACTAACCTTAGTAGGCATATTTAGCTATTGAAGCAGGTCAGTTATGAGTGTATATAATATACAGTATATAGCATGCATAAACAAATAATGACCAAAACGTTTTTGTTTCAGAGATAAGGTATGCCCTTCCAGCACTGGAATTTTTTCAAGCTTAGGGACCAGTCAGTAAGTACAGGGGTATGGGCTGGAGCAAAAGGCAGGAGGGCTACAGACGTTCGACTTTGCTTTGGGGTGGGTCATGTTGTTTTAATTCTTGATTGGGGGTTGCTATTAATTTTTATGTAATTTTAGTATCTGGCCATGTTGTGCATACTGTCCTTTGTGCAACATATATATATTTTGAGAAAGTGAGCAGTAAAATATATAAAATGTCTTCTATTAATCGACATTAAAATTAATTAACAAGCTCATAGCTGCAGAGGCTGATGAGGAAGACAAGGCCACACAACAAACTAGAGATGGAAGATACATTTGTTTTTTTACCTGGATTTGGAAAGTCCTTTGCATCAAGGGGAAAACGAATGAGTGATCATGAGGCTACCCACAATCAACGTGTACCATCTTCAGATCCCCAAAGGTTACTTGTCTCAAGTGACATGGCACCTTCAAACAGTGTTACTGAGAAAGATGATATGTTCAATTATCAGTGCCCTTTTTAGAGTATGGCATGCTGATATTAAACTTTTTTTATGCCATCAAAGAGGAGGACGGAAAAAGAATATTCAGATGCTGGAAGTTTCAACTGTCATATCTCAAAATTGACCCGGGAAGTGCCCTTGAAGCCCTGGGAATGACTTTTCAAGTGTATGCATTGCTATCTCCAAAACATGCTCACGAATTTGTTTGGAATAGAAGTGCATTGTTAAAGTCAGGTTTGGGGCATAACAATCCCCTTGATTTACTCCTTGAATTTTTTAATCGCCTATTGAAAGATGTCATAAGAAAATTGGGTCCAAATGCAACAATTCATAAGGCTATAGATCGCTACTGTCATACAAATGATTTCACTAAAATTCTGCTTGACAACTTTGATCAAGAGTGTTGCGTTATTCGTCGCTCTGGACACCACTATGAACTTTCTGTGAAGTCTGATTTGTGGAAGATTGTCTCCGAGCTGATTACCCATAAGGCTTTCTGTTGGACACCAGGGCGTACTTATGAACACTTTAAAGGGATCAACTCTACCTTCCCCTCAAATTTTGATCTTCAAGACATGTTTAGATGGATAAACAAACACAAGAAAAACCTTCTCGGAGAAAGAAGAGCACGTTAGAATCAACAGCTTGGCATACATAGAGGCTTTGCATGATCACGTGACTCAGGAACATTCCTTAACATAGTTATTTGACTTTTTGACACTTTAGTATTTCTTTGAAAGTGCTGTTGTCGATACCTCATTTTTATGTCATCCGGAGGATGACATATCGTGGTGGCTTTTTGTCACTCGGTCACTCCGTTGTATCCTGACGT
>JAOTRI020138399.1:0-10902 GCA_028564885.2 Zoanthus sanctaehelenae
ATTTGAGGCAGGACAATGTGTGCAAAGTATAAAATAGGAAAGTCTATTTTAAAACTAACTTTTTTTTAGTTTAACTCATCTTACCTTAAGCTAAAAAACTAAATCCTTTCAAGCCTAGTGGCCCATGGAGCCGGTGCTTATCTCCAGTTTCTGTAGTGTTAAGCGAATGAGAGTCTTTTGACTCCCCCTGGACGGGACACTATAATCCATCGCAGGTTAGCTCCCAGCAGATGCTGGTGCTCATTTACCTACCCTAGAAGGATGGAAAGCTGAGATGGTGTAGGCGGAAAAAAAGGCCACACAAATTTTCAAATCTCGGCAAAGTGCCGGGATCGAACTGGGGAACTTGTGGTTGGAAAGCAGACTGCACCAACCACGTCTGCCCATCTTATCTTAAAGGTAAGTTTAAAGTTAGCAAGTGAATGAGAAATAAAAAAGGTTGTAATATAGATGAGGACTACATAAGTACTGTATGTACTGTATACTGTAGTAGATAAAAGATTAATGGAAAAATAATTAAACAAACAAATTGTAATTAGAGCATAAACAACACAGACTGTAATATTAAGGTGGGATATGAATAATGTAGTCATTTTCTGAATTCAGAGCTATCAAAAAGTAATTTGAGGGCTGTTGCTATGAACGTATTCTTATGGAGTTATAATGTTACATGGTACTGCAGTATCTCATTCCACAGCTTCAGGGTTGTGACGAGGGATATCTTTTTCTGACTGATCCCATATTTTTCCCTACATTGTTGATCCCTGATCCCAAAAACGATGATAATTTTGACCCCCTGATCCATGATACCATGAAAAATACTGCTGATCCCGATCCCACGCGTTGTGATCCCTGATCCCGAGGATGTGATCCCTGATCCCGGGGCTGTGATCTCTGATCCCGGGGCTGTGATCCCTGATCCCGGGGCTGTGATCCCTGATCCCGGGGCTGTGATCTCTGATCCCGGCCCTTTTTAGGCCTTTGATCCCTGATCCGGGGCTGTGATCCCTAATCCCATATCCCTCGTTACGACCCTGTAAACTTTTAGCTGCTTCAGCCTAAATTTGTTCTTAAATTGTTCTTATTTTTATTACAGGTCTGAAATAATGAATAATAATAATAATGATAATGATGATGATGATGATGATGATGATGATAATAATATTAATAAATTTAACGTCAATCACGAAGGAAGTGGTTGCGCATAATTACTAGCCAGAGGCTAATATTTAAATCCCTCGACGGCTCAGATTTTGGGGTAAACGTTCCTGAGGGAGGAAAACCGGAGTACTCGAAAAAAAAACCCTCCGAGTCAAATTGAGATCGACAAATCTCATCCCACTTGCGGCGCCCAGGAATCAATCCCGAGTCGTAGAGGTGCGAGGCATCCATGACTACTATCCTAACCTGAGTCAAAACAAAACGACAAGACGTAGAGAAACAACACTGATCGTTTGTATATTGCGGAGATCTTTCTATTACACGAATACCTTCGTCATTTGGAAGAACAGAAAAACCTTGCTTGAGAAATGATCACTAATGTCTGGCATATCTTGAAGCTCGTCGATCTATGTAGCAGCACTTTGACGCTTTGCTGTTCTACTCTTAAAATGGTTAAAAAATAATAATTTTTGTAGCTACAGCTGATAACAGCGGTAGCTACTTTGTCATGGTTCTGTGTAAGAGTATGAGGGATGTAACTAATAACCATAGGGTGCCCAAGTAGACATGCACTGGGCTTTAGGAGTATCACAGGGTACCCAGGAGGACGATCGTTTTTGTAGCTACAGGTGATATCAGCGGTAGCTACTTTGTCATAGTTCTGTGTAAGAGTATGAGGGATGTAACTAATAACCACAGGGTACCCAAGTAGACATGCACTGGGCTATAGCATAGGAGTCACCCGGGGTACTCATGAAGACGATCGTTTTGAACATTTAAACAAACTACAAAAAAAATGTTCGCGCAAGAATTTCTTTCCAGCTTGTAGTTACATGTAGTCTATCTATGACTACTTATTTTATTATATTATATATATACATATACAAAATAATCATTTGTCGTAACCTGCTCGCCAATGATATTGTGACTTGCCAGTAAATGAAGAAACATTCATTTTGTATAAGAAAGTCTTACTTTGGGGTAGAAGCTAAAAGTGTTTATTTTAGTGACTTTAATTTAGCCTCAAATGTTTATAAATATTTTAATTTATACATATTTGGGACACATGCAGGCATTCGCATTTTTTATAACAAGAATTTTAGTAGAATAACAAGGAACTGAAAAATAAGAGTCAGCAATAAAATTCTTGCCTCTGACGAGTGATGTATAGCAAATTCCTGTTCTGTAGTTTGTTTACATTTTCATCGATTAAACTAGCGTTGATCTAGAGAAAATAACTCACAATTAATACTGTTTTATATGGCTTTTCAGTTCTTAATTGTTGTGTTTAACCTAAAACCTTTAAATGGAAAAAGCACCTTACTATCTCATAACTACTACTGTAGGTTGATTATTTTTAAAGCCATGGACTTATAAAACTATATTATTATGCATTGGTGTCAAAAGCTCGAGTTTGATTGGCTATAAACGCGTTGCTAATTCTTGCTTGCTCTGTCTCTCATACGTCATACCTACAGAAAATAGGTTTTATATATGTAAACGTGACGTCATACCTACAGACAATAGTTTTAGGCATGCAGAAGTGACTTCGACTAGCCCAATGTAGAAGTTTGTTCAGTTTTGTCATGGAGGAGTCACAAATATAACTCAGGAATATGCATTATAAAACAATTATTGGATTCGGTTTTCGCATGATAGCGATAATTATCAAGGCCTCAGTTTGTGTTATCCGCCTCAGTCTTCGGCTTCTGCAGATAACTCAAACTTTGGGATTGATAATTATTGCTATCATGCTCAACGTCATCCAATAATTGTTAATTCGTTACCTCGGAAATGTTTCTTTCTTAACTAATTAAAGTTTAATCTTAGTTTAGCTTTTAGAACTATTATATACATTAAATTCCTATTACACAGCTGTCGTTTAAAAGTATAGTGAGGGAAGAGGAAATAAAGTTTTATCAGTATATATAGTTTACCCTTTCAATCCCAGTTCTATCGTTAAATTCTCCCAAATTGAACCCATGTTTTTAAAAAGAGAATTTTACACATAATCCCCGGCAGTCGGCATTATTTGACCCTTTCTCATTTTCTCATTCCCAAATGTGTTGTTTCGTGATAAGTGACTGGGAGTGAAAGGGTTAATTAGGTCTAAGTTAAAACTTGATTTATGGCCAATCATTGAACGAAATCGCTGTGAATATGAAAGTAGTCAAATTTATGATTATATAAAGCTTTATATTTTTCTGAAATCAAAATGTTATTATCTCACATTTTACTTTTAAATTACGCTTTGGTAAGAACGAAATTATTGTTGTTTTTATATCAGTATACGTTATGTTTAGCCAATCTTCCAACATCTAAAATCAATTGACATCTTCTGTTAATGGCGTGCAATTTTATGCTAAATGTGAACCCGCTGTGAACTCACGAAACTAAGTTTTAATTCGGCAAAAGTCAACAAAGTAAAATTTGACATTTGAATTATCATTGGCAGCCAAAGTAATTTTTATTCCTTCGTCATTAAATAACATCCGAATAGATTTGAAATTCATTCTTCAAAAAAGAGAAGAAAAAAAATATCAGATAACAGTTATAATTAGCTAAAACTTTTTTATTGGATTCTTGTCAAAAAATCCTACTGAGAGCTAAATAAACAATTTGTCAATGTATAGTGAGCAAAAACTAAATAATTAATGAAAATTCGTGTTTGCTTTGAATATGATGCGAAGAAACATTTAGAAATTATGCCGTAAAAACTAAAATGTCCGAGAAAGTAAAAATATCGTTGCTAAGAATCAAAATATCCATTAAGGAAGGGAGTGGCAAAACGCAACTTGTGAAAAGCAAGAATTTTGAAAAACAATAAATTCAAGTTGCTTATATTTTCAAGATTGTGATTATTTGCACACGTTGATTAAAAGTTTTTTGCACAAGAAAATAAACAAAGTCACTGTCCATTTTCAATTCTGGTAAAGAGCTTAAGTCAGGATTAAAGAATTAAAAAAAACATATTTTTTCAGGATTATCAAAAATTGGGAAAACGCATGCGCCTTTTTCTGAACTTGGTCGAAAATCTTTTTTCTCTATTAGGACCCATCATCGAAGACGAATTTGTTTGTAGATCTTCATGAAAGGAAAGAAATTTGGTTATTGAATGCGAAACAAAGACATTTCAGAGGGATAACAAGACTTGACGAAAAACTGACGTGACTAAAGTTGGCCGATTTTAATTTTAATGTGAGTTCTCGGCATGGACAACAACAATGTGTTTTTAAACTTTCTTGGCGCTGTTGCTGCAGTGTTTTTCAGCAGAGTAATTGTTTGTTTTGCTGGCGATTACGATGAAACAGAAGTCGCGGAGAGAGACACTATTCTACTTGTTATCGCTTTGATATTTGTTGCAATTGGATTTTATTCTTGTTTGGCGATCTATTGTTGTTATCAAGAAAGCTGTTTTGGAGAAATGAGCGGTTGGAAGATTGTTAGAACAAGAAAAAAACGATTACGATCGAGAAGGCGTCAGCGACATCTTCATGTTCAAACTCGACAACCCACAGATCACGAAACACACATTGTTTAGAACGGAATGTTGATTTTTAAAAACAAAAATGGCCTATAAATGAATTGTTCATAAAACCTACTATCATGTAATCGTATAAATTAGATAAAATATTTTTGCTGTTCATGTAAAAGAAAATTCGTAGAGACAAATCGGTTTATTACTTTGATGAATCGCGATGAAATCAAAACTTCTGAATATTATATATAATGTATATATATCCACAATGTAAAATGTTGATATACAATAAAAGGTTTTGTTTTAAACTTAAACCTTAATATTTCTAACTATATAATTATACAGTAACACTCTTTTTTATAAGAATAATAAGAACAAACTGACTCAGATTGACAAAAAAATAACAACAATTTAAAACTGAACAAGTTCATGCATGCTTCGACTGAAAATGTTTCTAGCCGGAAACTTTAATGAATCTTGCACTGTAAAAGCACGGAAACACCACTGTAGCTGTTTAGTGTATCTACTATATATTGTCCCAAATGGTACAGTGACGTATCTGACATCTTCATAGGTATTTTACACTTTCACTCCCAATAAGTTACCACTGAACTTGTCCTTACATAACAACTACAAAATAAGACGTTTGAGAAAATGAGAATTGATCGAACAAAGCAAACTACTGAAGATCAAAAGTGAAATTCTCTCAAACTTGTTCAATAAAAAGTATGGGATCAAGTTGGAAGAATTTAGCAATAATACAACTGGTCCGACTGGAAGGGTTAAAAATCGTCGTACGATCAGTTTGCTGTTGCTCAAGTATATGTTTCAACATGCAATACTTTACAAGAGTAAACAAAGAAGAATCTCAAACCGATCACAGAAATAAGAACCTTACGGAACAATAAGCCTCTTTATATATAAAAAAGCAAATAAATGCATTTATTTTTATCCATGTTACAAACAAAGAGTGGAAAATTATACCTTAGAATTTAGGTGTGATTTAAGAACTGAACTCAGCCAGCAATGTATTTTTTAAATGAATTTCAAATTCTAAATATCTTTTGGAAACACTTCACATTTTATTAAACTTGAACTTAAAGACTACACGCGCATTTTTAATAAAAACAACTTTACAGAACATTGAGGCTCAGATACGATTGGTTGGAAATTGAGAATGCAATTTAAGAACAAGATCTGGCTGAGACTGAAAAATAGAGAAATAGTTTTTAGCTAAAATAGTATTGATTCTTGTAAATTACGTTCACAATGTCGGTGGACATGGTTGGCGCAGTTGGTAAGATCTATGCTTTGCAGGCACAAGGTCTCCAGTTCGATCCCGGCAATTTGCGGCGAAGTTTGAATATTTGCGTGAACTTCTTTCCCGTTAAGCCCGCCGCACACTAGAGCTATCAGCTTAGCAAAATTTTACTCATGCCAGTTGGCGCAAGCAAATTTCTCTAGTGTGCGGCGCCGTTTTGTGAGAATTTCGCCTCGCGTGTCATTTTCTCCGAATATTCAACATGTTGAATAATTTTGGGCACGAGTGAACTTTTCCTCAAGTGTGCGGCGGCCTTGAGCTATCAGCTCAGCACATAGCTCAGCCAATGGCACGAATGCGCACGCGTACTGTGTTTAATTGCCATCAAATATGGCGTCTGCGAGTGAAGGAGACTCTAGCTCGTCAGACGAAGAAGAAATTTTACTATTTCTTTTATCAATTCGAAGAAGACGTTGACGTTTAAGAGACTTCAGAAAGGGACAAAGCCTTGGATTTTACGTCGGCTATCAAAAGGAGTATGTGCTAATATTATTCGCGAATTGAAATGCAAATAATAAATATACGTAAAACTGCGAATTGGGAATTTGCGCTGATATTCCACTTTCCGGATATAATTTTCCGCAATATATAAATTAATTATAAACATTTCGCCAAAAAAAACGAAGCCTTACCGCCGCGACAAGAAAAAATTTCAGTCTGCTATCAGCTCAGCTCATAGCTCTAGCAGACTGAAAATTGTTCAAGTCTCGCCGGAAAGGCTGAGTTTTTGGCGAAATGTTTATAATTAATTATTGTGGAAAATTATATCCGGAAAGTGGAATATCAGCGCAAATTCCCAATTCGCAGTTGGAATATCAAATCTTTATCCAGCTAGTTGATTGCGAAGAAAATGACAGCAAGGCTTTGCTGCAAAACCTGATCACGGATGCGTTAAAAACTGTCAACCAGCTAACAACCTCGTTCCCAGGATTCTCTCCTCAAATAGGAAGCAAGGCTCATCAGTAAACGACATTTTTCCCGGAAAAGCTATAGCATTGTACGAGATGGTTCAATCGAAGACAGCTGTTTCGTCCTTTTTAGAATTCCTTTTTCGTCTTTTTTGTGGTATTCCGTATACGGATTTTACAGTATTCATCCTTGCACTCTGCATTTTTCAGATCAAATTTTTCATCATTCATTTTTATATGTTTATACCTGTTATCAGGAGCCCATACTGATGGGCTACTGCTTTTATTCACCCCCGAAAAATTAATAAGTAGAGGAACGATCGCAAAAAATCGCTCTAAAACATTTTTAGTTGTCCCTAACTGAAAATACACACAAGGCACACAAGGTGAACTCGAGGTAGATGAGCCTTATTTTCAATAAAGTAAAACCTTTAAAAGTAAAAAGCACCCCAACTCTAACCCACGGTTTGGCCAGAACTTGCTCACAACCCGAGTAACAATATAGCGTGCAACCGTGTACAGCTGTTTCGTCCTTGTTACTGGGACTCATCTGTACGGCATAGCTTTTCAGCCACAAGCAATGAAGCTACAAGGGCGACTTCGGAGAACTGTTTTAAGGCTATTTCCCACCTATCTCTGAACTCGCCCTTGTAGCTTCATTGCTTGTGGCTGAAAAGCTATACCTTACTGATGAGTCTTAACAAGGACGAAACAGCTGTACACAGTTGCTACGGTTACTTGCTTTGTTGTTACTCGGGAGAAGCTGGTTGTGCGCATGCGTACAGAAAAGTTTTACTTATTTTCAATATTTTTCTTGTTTAAAAATCTTAACCGCAAATTAACTTTGACTTTGTATGGGAAATTTTTAACAGGGCTTAAGTGTGGGAGATTTAAAACTGTAAAGTATTTAAACTTCCTGCTGTTGTGTGCTTGTGATCATTGTTTTAAAAAAAATACGGAATTTTTTAATAAATTAGTATATATTTAATTTTTGTTTCGCATGGAAACATTTGATTTTGTTTAGGTTAGATACAGCTAATTTACGAGATTTTTCCATGACGAAAGTCTTAAAAACCGAATTAAGACTATCATGCAGAAACATAGATTCAGTCTTAAAAAATAATGTATCAAAACTACTTTGTGTACTAAAATTATTCAATTTCAACTGCATTGCCTGCATAATTGTAAAATCAACGACGCTCAAAGGTTTCTAAGGAACTTAAAACACAGTGACAAATGCGTTCCATTCGGATACCTTAGTTATAACTAAAAGTGAAACTTAAAAATTTTAGCGAAACCTGACATATTTAACTAATAAGATTTTAGGGTTTTTATAATGGCCACGATTGGTTCATTTTTGGACAAAATACTTTGAAAGAATATATACAAGAGAAAAATCTTGAGAGCTTTCGTTTCTTGGAAAAGACAGTTTTAAAAAATTGAAATTTCCATTGCATACGGAGACAACTTTTAAGTAAACTAAACAACAGACAATCTTTACCTTTTAGCAGAGTTTTTCTTCTCTTATTTACTGGCGATAATCAGAAATTCCGAATTTTTTGTTATCGCTGGTGAAAACATCCGAAGTCTTTCTCTTCTCTTTGTTACTGCTTTGACCCCAGTCGAGGTGCTAGTTAAAATCCTTTGTTTCGATCAAGCTTTGAAAACCACAGGGTAACATATTGAACATAGCCGGTATAACAATGCAGAAAATGCTGTTAAAAAACAAACAATTTAAACAAAGTTGTTAAGACTTTTGGAATATCGTTTTTTTCTCAAGTGAAACATGTAATATGAATAACAATTTTAAAAGTTCAGCTTAACAAAAGAATATACCCCGCAACTGTCGATAATTTATTCCTGGGCTTTCGTCGTTCTTAAAAAATAAATGCGCGGTTAAATAAAAAACAATCAAGAAATCAAGAACAATAGTTGAACAGTTAGAGGCTCTTACGAAGTCCGCTGAGCGGCTCACATGTACTGGCGCAAATTGGCAGACGATTTAAGAAGTGCCCTCAGTTGAAGAGACAGACGACAACACTGGGATCACCATGTCCATCTTGCTATTTGCGAGAAGTGTGTGGGTTCTTTTAAGTAGCTCGATATAGTGTCGAGAGACTGGGTCTACGGTTTAACGTCCTTATCCGAAAAGACGTGAAAGTCTAACCATTTGCAGATTGTAGTGCAAATGCAGCATCAGGGCAGCACTTTCTCCTTACTTATTTTAAGACCCTGAGTGTAGGTCCGGCCGAAAATAGAACTCGAGACCTCCCGCACAGCATTATTTTCTGGTACGATTTATATTTTGAGCCTCAGCCTGAGATTGTTTTTAAATTGTTCTATTCTAGATCTTAAATTTTGGTCAATTTGAGCCTCGTTCTTATTAAGTTAATCTTATAAAAATAGCGTGTAATATAAATAGCGGTTTAAAAGCTTTTACTGAAGATGCAAAATACAAATATGCTTTGTTTGTTTTTATTTAAAAAGTTCTTGTCAAGCACCGACCAATCAACCATAGCTGACAGGAACCATAAATAGTTGCAAGCAGCTCCAACAATAGTCAGACTCTGTTACGGCGTTTTCACGAACTGCTATATTTTTAGTTCGCTTTTAGCGGGAATAGTTTCAATAGAAGATGCGGTCCCGGAGGAATCAGACAATTTGTACAAATTTAAAGTGACGTTAGTGATTAAGTAAGAACGCTTGTGATTGGTTTGAGTCCGAGAGAACTGAACTAAAATTAAGTCGGTTCCTAGAAACGTGACTCTGGGACATGGAAGTGCTGGCTATAAACAACAAAAATATGAGAATTTGTGCCGTGCTAAGTTTTGTTACAAAAAACCCAATTGCACTGATGCAGTGATGCAAGGAAATCGGAAAACAAACCTAAATTATTTTCTAAAAAAAACAACAATTGTTCGAGTTGCTGCACTCAAGGAATTTCAAAACAACAGCATAAAAATCTGTTTAGATTAGTTTTTCGATTATTTCACGGTAGATCTTTACGCGACTGCTGGGTAAAATATGCCGACAATGTAAACGGTTCTGTACTAAGCGAAACACTTTTGAGAAGAAATGATTTGTTAGTTAAATGCTTTGCTAACGTTTTATTGAGGGCTCAAGCAGAGAACGCAATCTTTATCTTGGAGGATCTTGGAGTCTGTTTAAAACTTCTCGAGAAAATTCTTCTACTTGGAAGGTCAAAACATGGTCACTAGATCGCTGTAAATAGTACAACGGTTCAATAAAATTCCGGAACGTGGGAAGTAATTTTACTTTTAACGGACACCAAAAAAAAAAGTTTTTGGCGAAAGTGGGACCTGGAATAGGCAAAGGACAAGGTTTATTCTGTGACTCTTTCGCAAAGAGAAGACCAAGCACACATATCCCAATCTTTAGTTACTGTTACTATTACACAAATTGTTTCTTAGTTTTGACAATGTTTTTTTAAGTGTTAAAGTTTTCATGTTCTTTGTGATCAGCGCTTGCACCGCATAAATTAATTAAGTTTTAACACTAGACATCATTTGCTTTTTAAAAAAAATTTTGTAGCGGCGACGGAGTGTCAGCCAATAACTTATGGCGCTCATAATATCCTACCTATCCGTATCCAGATGGGAATCGGAGCAGCGCCTGGGACCGAGTCACATGATCACTGCTCTCAGCTGGTGAGCTGTCAATCAACTCATCCATGCTAATTAAAAATTCAAGAATCTAATACGGCGGGAAAATCTTTCATAGCACAGTCAATGGGCATGTACTAAAACCAGGAACACCCCGGAACATCCCAGAACACCCCGGAACATCCCGGAACACCGCGGAACATCCCGGAACACTCCGGATCATCCCTGAACACCCAAATACATAACCGTGAAATTAATAATAATGATAATGATTATACGTTGTCCGCGGGCTCAGGCTTAATGCTATCCCAGTTTGCGAGATTTTCGTACGGCTAGCAACAGCGTCGACTTCATGCGAACGTGACAACTTGGATACTAATGTCGACGTTCTTGTTCTATTCCTTATTCGCG
>JAOTRI020138409.1:0-10902 GCA_028564885.2 Zoanthus sanctaehelenae
TGTCAAATGTAAAAGTGACATATGTCAAATGTATAAGTGACATATGTCAAATGTATAAGTAACATATGTCAAATGTATAAGTGACATATGTCAAGTGTATAAGTAACATATGTCAAATGTAAAAGTGACATATGTCAAATGTAAAAGTGACATATGTCAAATGTATAAGTGACATATGTCAAATGTATAAGTAACATATGTCAAATGTAGAAGTAACATATGTCAAATGTAAAAGTGACATATGTCAAATGTAAAAGTGACATATGTCAATTGTATAAGTGACATATGTCAAATATAGAAAGAACATATGTCAAATGTAGAAGTAACATTTGTCAAATGTATAAGTAACATATGTTAAATGTATAAGTTGAAATAGCTAAAGATAATGAAAAGCACCCTTGATGAGCTCGTGGAGTTAAAATATTTAGTTTGCAAATCTGAAATAAATTACCTCCAAAATATAAGACTAGCGGTTTATGGCTGGTGAATGTTGTATTACCTTCACGTACGTATGACTCGAGTTAAAGAACTTGTTACTCTTCATAATGCTGAATCATAACTTTAAGCCCGTCGTACACTGGTGAACTTGCAGCGGGCACTTGCTATTCGTAGCAAGTTGGATCGACAAAATTTCATAGAGTGCGGGGAACTTTTACAGTGTTTTTGTCACTCATGATAGATAAACCAATTATCAAACATGTTTGATACTTTTTGTCACGAATGACAAAAAAACCGCGTGTGCGGTGAGCATACCGTTTGCAAACTGACAGTTTTTACAGTTTTTACAGAACTTACGAGGATTAATTTTATGAAAGGAAGATAGTTCTAATTGACAATGACTATGATGTAGAAGATTTTCTTTACTTTGTTTCTCGACATTGAATTATATAGCTTGCATTTCTGAGGTTCTTATGCAAAAGAAATCTCTCTATGGCACATAAGGTAGCCCGAGTAAACGCCCGTATGCATCTAGTTTATGATATATTATTTCTTTATGATAGAGAAGACCGGTTTACCTGCCACCCGGGGCTTGTCTTCCACTACAGCCATCATGAACCTCCACCTCCGCGTCCCCCATTGTCCAACTTAGGGAAAGACTGTTTGTTCTATGTTTGGTCTCCACGTGGCGAGAATTATCCTAAAAAAGAAAGTCTCAGCTGCTTTTGGAAACACGAGAACGAGTGCCGGCCTCGTTCCCACGCTTTAAGCCTTGGGAACGAGGTTGACCCATTACTACTGTGGCAAAAAGTTTTGCTAAAAATGTTTATTTAGATATGAATGATAGGGAATGCCTTTTTTTCGATAAAAACATCACACATGGTCTCAAATTCCGAAACAGCGATCTTGTCAAACTTTGCAGTGGAAAAGAGAGACAATTTTGATGACCAAATTTATCTTCATATCTTGATGAACGCCGGAGTATTACTTCAAGTGGGAAGGGATGATGATGGCAACGTGATGGGGAAGGGAATAAAAGAAGGAGGGATGACAGGGGAAGAGGACGATGAGGGGAAGTGTGATTGGCGAGGGGTAATGGGGGAAGGGTTGTTGGGGGCGGAAAAAAGGAGAGAAAGGAAAAGCTAGAAAGTTCTTTTGCACTTCTCTGTATCATCGTTCTCATATTTTTTCAAGAGCACAAAGAAATGAACCAAGCAAAAAAAGGGGATATGGGTATAGGTTTGTAGCTCCCAAGCTCTGGCAACTCTGATCTCTCTCTACCCCTACTGGGGGTAATCACTGATAGGTATATAAATATTACCATGTTATTTAAACGACCACTCATTAAAGTAGGATGATTGACATGGTATCCCTGTGGTAGAAGATCTGATAGCGTGGTCTGGTCCTTTCCTTCAATACGACCACTGACAGCACGTGTCATGTGTGTGGGCTCATACAAAGTGCCTGTGATGATTCCATCAATGTAGATAGGCTCGATAAGGCTTGCTAACAGCCCTCCTTGAACACCTGAAAGATATCAGGAAATATATGATTACCAAACAAATCTAACCACTCTTGTTCACCCGTGAGGATATATAATGGAGGATATATAAAGGCGGAAATATAATGGAGGATATAGTAACAATGAGCTTTATTTGCATCACCGTTTTACTGATATTGCAAAAACTATCTTATCAAAACTGTAACAAAACGAAGTTAAAGGTATACATGTGTATATAAAAGAAATAAAAAAACTAATACATAAAACGAACTTGGCAATTACAATTAATTTCACGCTTCTAGGTCAGGACACTGTTTCTGTAATCATTTAAACTATAGATAAATTTTGCTATTTCTACGTGGATGAATTCATCATCACTATCCAAAAGAGTTTGAAAATCTGAAATATTTGTTAAACGTTTAATTTTGTTGTTGCATTTAGTAAGAAAATATCTTCTCAAGATTCTGTACATTTCGCAGTCGAAAAGAAAATGTTCTTCATTTTCTATCTTTGATTGTTGGCATAATTTACAAAGTCTCAGTTCTTTTTGTATTTTCGGCGAATGGTATCATTAAAGAATAACTACTGATTTGCAATTTAGTTAGCACTTGGCGGAACATAAACTGTTTCACAGATGAGAGATATTTCGCCTGGTTGTAATTTGGCTTTTGGGTCCTAAAGAACTCCAGCCTGGTAGAGTTTCGTATTTCAAATTTCTAGAAAAATAAGTAGTGCTCTTTCATTTTACTGAAGATTTTGCCTGTGTTTGTCTTTGAAGAAATAGTGTTGCCTTGGTAATTGTGTTTTGAAGAAGCCCGTCATACTAAGATTTGAAACATTTCTTCTTTAAGGCATTAGATATAAAATTGACGATATATAATGGACGATATAGTGGAGGTGACTAGTGGTGGCAAATATTACAAAGCCACCAGGTGGCGAGGTAAATATTTATTATTTAAGAAATAAAAAAAATTTTCTGTGCCTTCATAGCACTATGAAAACCGAGGCACACGTTTGGGAGAATTCGAGAGCTGATCAGTGAAGCACGAGACGCAGTCTTAAATATTTTATAATTACACTTGAAGTACGACGATCAGTAACCAGTGACATTGAGGGTTTTAATCGAGATTATAGCTAAATTAAGATAAGTAATAGACCATGTTAATACTTCCACACCATTATTACCGTTTTTTATTGCGTGAGAAGTGAATCATTCTCTACGTTCTACCGTAGGTCAAAGAGATCTCAATCTTGTTGCGATGGACAAACCATGTTCCAAGCCGAGCTCTTGTGGCACAAGAAGCGACCCTGGCAAGAACAGAGAAAAAATCAATTTGTTCAAACAAGGGACGATTAACGGCTGGTGGGCGCTTTATCCGGGGGAGGAGAAAGAAAAGAAGAAAAAGGGAAAGAAAAAAGTGGATGAGGATGACGAAGATGAAGAGGAAACCAAACCAGCATCAGATACAACTGCATCAAAAAAGAAAGAGCCGGCTCCATCGGTATGAGTTACTTAGTGAAGCTGTCGGTTGTTCACTCACAATCTTGCTTGACAAAAACATAATAGTTTAGTAAAAATATTTTCAGCCACATTTATTCATCACTCAATTGCTCACCATCTATTGTGATTCTCAAAGCATCTGCTAAGGAAAATCGTGTGATATTTGATACTTTTGAAATAGTCAAGTATAAAGTAATACCGCTGAAAAGATTTATTTAGTGAAGGTTACAAACACTAGTTATAGAGACTTGGTCAACGACTGAGTAAGATAGATTGAAAACTTTTTAAAATATTCGTTTTGTGATTTCTGAAGTATCAGTTTCATCATCTGGACGAGGAAGCTGAAGACGAAGAAACCCCAATAAAAGCAACAGTGATAAAGAAGAAGGATCCAGTTCCCTCGGTAGGGGAATTTGAGTTTTGTGCTCTGTTACTTTTACCCAATTGGGGAAGTTGTTTTAACACTTTTTCTATTTCAACTGAGGGGATAGTGACAGGGTATCGACCTGAGAGCAGAAGGCCAAAGGTAGATATCCATAAAGTCAACATCCGCCATTGTTGAAATAGAATAAGTGTTTTAGTATATACCTGCGAGGCAACTAATCAAAAGGTTTTTAAGGAAAGAAAACTTCTCTCAAATGAACCACAAAGTTTAAATAAACTAGAATAAGACCAGTTTAACTTCCGACGACATGTGATTTTCAAGGTTGATCAACTACCAAATGGTGAAAAACAAGTAATTTTTTTATATCGCGTTTTTAGCAAAACATTCAAATACAGTATCTACATCGTCATTCGAAACAATTGTTAGTCCGCTTTTTTGTTTTGTTGTCAGAGACCTTGAGCACCATAATACTTCTTCAGGACGAAGGTCTAATTGTGGTGAGTTTGACGGTCTAGATCGAGAGTGGCGCTTTTGGAGCGGATTTTACTGAACTAGCGCGCGTAGTTTAGACGGTAGCACAAAGTTAAAAAAAAAATCAACCTCTATTTGAAAATTGGTTGCACATTGGCCCAGAGCCTTAAGAACAAGTCACTATTACAGTAATTGTTTGCAAAATGTTTATTTAAAAATACATATATTGATAATTTGTTTGGTGCATGAACCATTTGTTTAAAAGAAGCTTCGCAATTCTGACTGACCAATCAAACTGAGGCAAAAGGCGATTTGATGGTCTCCAGGACCATCACCGCGACGCGGCATGACGTGTTCAAGTACGCCACATTTGCTGATCAATAGCTTATTTCCTATTAGCCTTCATAATATCAAAAGATCCTGGTGCTTTTAAAAGTTCTCTATTAGATACTGTCTCGGAGTACGTGTTATCTCGCTTCATTTATTTCTTAACAAATGCGATCGATTATAGCCAAGCTGGTATATACTAACAAGTTTATTCCGTATCGGACAAGATATTTGCATTTCGAACATGATTTTTGAGCTAAATTAGATCTTTAAAATTTTTCATAAAATCAGCATAAATAAGTGTGTTTTAGATTTGCGAACACATCTAAACAAGAACTAATTTAAATGTTTAATTCGGGAATACAATTTAAATAAAAGATATAGGAGAGACTGACTTGCCATTTTTCAAATAAATATTTCGTTCGAAAAGAGACCATCTTCAATAAATTACATTGTTGAGTGCATGCGTATCTTATCACTAATTCTAAAAAAAATTTAATTTTTATTACTGCAGTTTTTCCCAAGTATTATTTCGCTATTGATTTCGAAATTTTATTTTGACATTTAATGGTTTGGGGGTATTTCTTTGTGTACAGGACACAGAATTAAACAAGGTTTTGCTACTTCAGAAACGCGGATATTTATTTAATGAAAGTTGTGTTCTAGCGGCGGGCTCTAATATATCAGAGGCCGCCAAAATGTCCGTTAGAGCCCGGATAATACGCCACAATGCTCGCCAAGTTAATATAATGGACGTTTTACTCTGCAAATGAGACGTTCTGGCATTTCCTAAACTATTGCCGTAGTAATTACCTTGCTAACAATAATATCTACCGACAAGCTGCGCAGAACTTTTTTGTTCCTCTTAAAATATTAACATGTTGTTTAACGAAAAAACAACATGAGCTAAAGTGTAAATGAGGAAATATAGTTGTATATTAGCCGATACTTCTCCCATATTTGGAATCTTCAGGCTTTGTTCTCGGATGATAACTTACTTATATAAGGAGTGTTAACATTGCGCATAAAAATAAATTAAAAACAACAGTTGAGTAAGCATGTTTTTTTCCTCTTTATATTGTTAATAAATAAACAAATATAAATAACATAAATAAATATATCCTTTAATATAAATTCCTAAGGAAGTGGTTGCCTAGTCTTCTTAGATAGAGACTAATGTTTAATCGCTAAACTGCTCAGGTCTCGGCATAATTTTTAAAAGTTAATAAACGCGTAATTCTCTTAACTTTCCATTTTAAAATCTTCATGCTCGTCTTATGCAATGCCGCTGTTTGTCTTTGCTATTGGCTGTCCTTGTGAATAAGATAGCTTTATAATGTTCCTTACATTTCATTTATGTTTTTCAGGGCAAAGTTGAAATGACACTAGAATTGCTACCAGAACTTGAAGCGAAAGCCAAACCAGTCGGCAAAGGCCAGGACGATCCCAATCAATACCCACATTTAGACAAACCTAAGTACGTATATTCGAACCAACTTTTTGAACCAATCAGAGCAAAAGAAACGTCGAGATATTGAAAAGAAATATTTGATTGGGCCAAATTTTATTTACAACTTTTGTTTTTTTTATTCACAGAACTTAATTTTTGTGGCTACAGTGCATGATATGCTTTTTAACTCTAAACCTTAAAACGTGCAATCTGAATCTCGACTTACCTTACTCCGGATTCCAGATGGGAAAACTGTTCATTCACGTGAGATAATATGATATTTTCGGGATTAGTTAAATGTGCTCTCTGACGAATTGTAGCACCATTTTCAAAGCATGTTGGCATACTTCATGCGAATCGTATTATATTTACTGTTAATCAAGAACGACAAATATGTAATTTAAATTGTGATTATTACATAACAACAGTAATGTACATTAAATTCGTCTGTATCCGTTCTTCTTTCTTATTAAAAAATACAATCTTAAAACTGAATAATTGTACTCTTACTATGAATTTAAAAACTCGACACTTCAAGACAAACACTAGAAGCATAACTAAACTAAACTCTGCCACGCGGAATGTGGAAATAGACTAGGTAATTAATTAAATCCCCCATTATCATTGGTGACTTTACAAACCTTCATCATTGTGAAAAACGAAGGGACAGCAATAAAACCCGAAAGAATGCAAAAGATGTTGACTGCAAAAAATTGCTTTTTTTGTTATTAAAAAACGTTTTGAAACATACATCGAAAACATGTTATAACTATCAAATTTCTACTACGTTTTCCTTTTATTGAAGTTAGAAAACAATACATTCATGCTTACTTGTTGCTTTCTTGTTAGGTCCAAAACTGGATATACTTGCGCAGTACAAATTTTTCTCAAAACTTCATTTTTATGATTCATAGTTCAATTTTCGCACGCTTTATATGCGAATGTCGTGAAAGTTCATGAATTTCTGATGTTTTTAAGGTCGATAAAAGGAAATAAAAAATCAAAAATTCCTGAGCGGGCCATTTTTTGTGGGCGAGCGCGGACGCTAACCAATTCTTTTCTCTGATTCCGAATTGCGAGAATTTATACAGCACGCGCTTCGTTTATGTATAATTTCATGAAATACATAAAACATAGTCTGCTGTTTTCTCCTGAATGTTAAAAAGGATCTATTGGAATTTTTATTAATCCTAAATGAAAATTATTTTGAATTTTTTTGTAACAAAAAAATTGTAAATAGATATCTGACATAACTATAATGCTGCTGAAAAAAATGGCAAAGTAGTTACTGTTCATCAGCGGGATGTCCAAATTGTCCAAATTTGAAATTGTGCTATTCTACAACTGGTTTAATTTCCGCTCCATTACAATTTCTTCATTAGTATTATTGCAGTTTTTCTGAAAGCATTCTCGGCTAAATGTTTAGAAGGAACCTCTTTAGCGAACGCTTCTTAAAAAGCCCTTGAAAGAATTTTGTTAAAAGAAAACGTCAGTGTCAGATAGTTTCCCCTTATAACCCAGCTGAAAATTTTCATGTTCGCTAAAGCGGAACACAATTTTACGATTTTGATATTAATGGCTTTGTAGCCTTTTGTGTCTATATATAAGGAACTTGTCGAATTAATTTCCAACGATCTACTGACAGTTGCCATACACACAGCTGTATACATACACAAGAACCATTCTTATTTTTTGGCGATTTCAGCTTTAAATTGTTTTTATTTCTATTCCTATTTCTAGCGCCTCAAATTGAAGGAAAAAAAGTTTTATATTGTGTTACTAACTTATTTTGGATATTTTTTTGGTGAACTCTCCTGATACGTATAAAACATTCTCATAGCTAGTCGGAGCCTCGGCTTCAGATTGTTGTTAAACTATTCTTACATTTTGGCCAATTTCAGTCTCGTTCTTATAAGAAAATCGTGTATTCATAGTTTTTTGACGAGATGTCATATTTATTAATTTAGTGGATGTATTTTTGTGAAATATCTATGAAAAAAGTTTTAGTTAATTTGTCTTGCAAGCAAGTAGCTTATTAACAATTGAAACATCAAACATCATTAAAGCAATACTCGTAAATTCACGTAACCATAGTATAGGGAGTTCTAATCTTGTTGATGGAAATATCTTTAAGGAAAACAAAGTCCTTTTCTTGTCCAATAGTTTTAAGAAGAAAACTATTATTTACTTCCTTTAATACGCTGTGATAAACGGCTTTCTAATTCATTGGTCGGTCTGATACTGTCTCCCAATTTTATAGAAAGTTCTTAAACATTCTGCATAACCTGATAAATACGGCAAATTTTAGTCACCAGAAAAGTAAATGTTTTCAGATGTTGTAGAATAAAACTGCTACATTTTTCCAAAAAACGCTTGTTAACTAGCAACAGTGAGCTGATACAAGCGACGCAAGAACTAAAAATGCACAGAAAACTCTAATATAATAATATTTTTTAAAAAATACTAAATATTCAGTATTTGTTCTTCAATCTTTCAAAACAAAAACTGTCCCATCTACAACTATTCAGATTTTACAAGCCACAGTCTTACCGTTCCGACTTCTATTTGATGTTGACAATGTCAAAGAGGCTTTTGTTCAGTTGTGTGCAAAGTCTAATCTTAATCTGCAGCAGCTTTGGGTTGGGATTATGGCCATGACGCATTCTGTAGTACTTAATTATTGTTTTCTTGCACAAACCCTTTCGCTCTTTACTAGCCAAAATTTCTCTTGTCGCCTTTAACATCTGTCCTTTCATGCATCTACCGGTATAGTAACGCCAGCCACCGACGTCCGGAAGACGATGCAGGTACTTGATGTAAACTTCCTTTACCGCCAGACGACATTCTAAAATGCGATAAGTTCATTGAAAACTTTTGTAAGAGCATTTCTTTGTTATAAAATTGTTTACTCTCGTCAGACATATTATTGTTTACACACATCGGTTTTTTTGGCATTATCAGTTTAATTATGATCATTATTTTGTTTCTAAAGGCTTGGATTAAATCGCAATCTTTTTACGATGGCCATAATGAGGCAGTTAATGAAAGATGAAAGGCCAATTACTTTGCAGTCTTCACAACAATTCTCATCTTCTCGCGCCCAGAAACCAAATCGCAATTAACACTCGCAAGTTCGAACTCTTTAGCAGGGCCATAGCTAGGATTTATCCAGTAGGAAGCAAATTCTGAAATCTTAACCCTTTCAATCCCAGTTTGAGTTTTAAATTCTCCCAACTTGTTCCTATACACTCTATTGAACAAGTTTGAGAGAATTTTACTGTTAATCTTCTGTAGTTTGCTTTGCTTGATCAACTCTCAGTTTCTCATTGCCAAATGTTTTATTTTGTACTGCGTTATGTTATGAGAAGTTAAGTGTTGATAACCGATTGGGACTTAAAGGGTTAAGAGGACTGTTATAAGCTGATAAAAAATAAAGTAGTTTTTTGATTAGCACCAAATTCTTGGGGGAGGGGGGGACAGCTGTCTCCCTACCCCTCTGATAGCCACGGTCGTGTTTATTCTTGTTTTTAAAAATGTTTTTATCTTGCTAATTAAATCACGAAATGGTAAAAGTTTATATTCTGACAACCGAAAGCTTGGGTTTTTGTAGCTTATGGTATAAGGTTTATAACTCGGTTTACAATTTGTTACCGCCGCAATTTGCATAAGATATGGTTACGTATGATACAGATCAAATATAAGTAATCTTCATTTTTCTAGTTTTTTTACATAAATGTTTCAACCAGAGAACGTTTTACGAGTTTAATTTATAGTTTTATGTTAGCTTGTTTTTTTTAGATCAAAATGTGTTACCAAAAATTGCAACAAATTCGCACGAAGCACGTAGCAGTTTTAAATTGGAGCAGAATAATCTGTTATACAGATGCAAAGAACGCTTTTACCATTTAACCTATATTTTTGTGCATGGTTACCATTCCTCAATCTTCTTAAAAATCACTAAATGTGTTACCCCAAATTGCAACAAATTCGGATCAGTAAAACTGGTCAAATAGCAGTTTTAGATAAACAAAATGGTCTGCTATACCAATGGCGGATCCAGAAATTCTAGAAGGGGGGTGAATAATACAAAGAATTTACCAGTGACTCTAAGAGAAGAAGGGTGACAAGTACAAAGAATGTAACAGAAAATTGAAGAAAAAAGGGGAAGAAAATTCACCCAATTATCCCCCTGGATCCGCCCCTGTATAGACATACGATTGAACGAAATTGGTTGCGGTTGTTTACAGAGACAAAACATCTTTGGAGCAAGTATTTCAAGAACTGATTAAAATTTCTTAGCTTTCAGTTTCGAACATTGAACCATTTTTGAGACGTTCATAAAGGCAACTACGTACAAAACCTGTTTCAGGTTTTTTCTATATAAAATCATCGAGGACGGATCATTTGAAGACTCCATTTTCAAGTTTAGGTTCAAAAATACCCAACACATTTATGGAAAAAATGAACAAGAAGCTTCTACATGTTTTGACTCCTGAGGATGCTAATGATGTTGAAACATATCTAAAACCGAAGAGATATATTTATTTCCCATTCCTTTCAAAGACTAAGCTTTCGTCTTCTTGATTCTTATTTTTTTTGTCTTAACTATTTCTTTATCTATTCTAAATATGGATATTCATTTCAGCCTTTCAATGATTGTTCACCGCCTCGAATATAGTTTTAGTTAACTATTTGCTGGATGAAGAATTAACGTACTCAACTGAACATCAGCTTAGTTACGTAATCAAGCGGACTTAGGCCCGGGTTAAACGTCGATCTTAGCATGCGTCGAACGAAATTGGACTTTTGGTCGACCAAAATTAATTACA
>JAOTRI020138420.1:0-10902 GCA_028564885.2 Zoanthus sanctaehelenae
AACAACAACAACTTTATTTAGTCCTCAGATGTTACAAAATTATTAAATTATTACAGTATATATTAAATAGTTTCTACAATTGCAAAATAAGGAGGATCATTGATTTCATCAATTTGCTGTCGTTAACCCACAGTTGATTCCAAACAGAGTGTGCCTTTTTATAAGCATTGGCAAAGCTTAATTTATTATGGTCAACTGTATAGCCAAGAGACAAAAATATGGAATTCACTTGAATCTTAGTTAAAATTGCTGTCTGTTGGTGCATTCAAAGGCAGATTGAAATCAAGTTTTATATCGACATACTAAAACGTCACTTCACTCTCGTTTTCCTTGCTAAAAAAACTATACAATCATATAAATTTGTGTGTGTTTGTGTGTGTGCTTTGTCATGTAAATCTTTATAAAATGTAAGTTTGTTTTTTGTCTTGTATTCTTTAGTACTTTTTCCCTTTCTTTCAAGTACCGGACTAATCTGTCAGCATACTTTACTCTGAATTGTGTCTGGTTACCTAGCTCGATTAGCCCCAAGGTTATTCTAGGTTACCGGTATCTTCACTAGATCTTAATCTCCCTTTTCTATTAAAATGTTTTGTGTATTATAACACACAAAAGGTGAAATAAAGTATTTGTGTTGTTGTTGTTGACAAATTAAAGAATTTTATACTTCGTAAGATTAAATGCACATTTTAGCAAACCAAAATAATTTTATTATTAATACTTTGGGCTATACTAGTATATTATTTTACTGTTTTAAGAGTTACTGCAAATGAGTACCCAAGGGCAAGTCAGGTCATGGCTAGTACAACAGAGTTGTGTATATATGCATCAACTGAAAGGATGAAAGGAAAAAACGAATAATCCGGGCTCTTTACAACGACTTCACATGTGGTGCCCTTCATAATGGCAATCTCACACCTTGGTTTGCTGGCCAATCAGGAGTCGAACAAGGATGCATGTTATTACCACCATTATTCTTGACTGTGCTCGACTGGATCATGAGGGAAACAACAAAAGATAGTCGAACCGGAATCAGATGGACACTGTCTATGGCTAAAGGACCTAGATTTTGCAGACGACATTTGCCTTCAATCAAACACAAGAACGCAATTAAGGTACAAAACTTTAAAACCCTGTAGTACGGCAAAGAAAGTTGGCATGAAGATCAAAATATAAAGTTCATGACAATTGGTGAGCCCCCGAACCCAACAATGAAAATCGATGGGCAGGAAATAAAAACTGTAGACAAGTTTATGTACCTGGGAAGTATAGCTGATGTGAATGACGGTACTGATGCTGATGTAAAATTACTTAAACCTATTTGGAAATCTCGGAAGATAACGTGAAGAACAAAGATAAAACTTTTCAACACAAACATCAAATCAGTATTATTATATGGCTTCGAATTTTGGAAGAAGAAACAAGATCCAAGCATTTAAATTCACAAATGTCTTCACATAATTCTAAAGATAAAGTGGTCAGACAAAGATTCAAATGCAGAAATTAGGAGGTGGTGCTTTCAGAAAAACATCATGGTAGAAATAGCATGCAGAAAGAGGCGATTCGTTAAACACATTCTCCAAAAGTATAGCTTGAACATCCATCAGCAGAACAGGACTCTTTTGTACGCCGAAGGCAAGCGCAAAAGAGGACGCCCCATGGCTACATGGCGTAGAAAATTAGAAAAGGAGTTGGAAGATCTGGTGTTGTCCTGGGCCGTCGTCAAGAAGATGGTGCAGGATCAACAGTGTTGGAGAACAGTTGCCAAGGCCTTATGTGCCCGATGGCATAACAAGGACAGATGATGATGGCATTGCAGAAAGAATTACTTATTTATTTTAATTTGTTTTAGTCCTTTAAGCCTGTTAGTATTTTTACCAGAGTACCTGGAGGTTCTCTGACAGTCCATGTAGTTATGTATCTAAGTTTTTTAAATAAAATAATACTGTAATAAATTACCAACTGTTTGTTTTGTTTACAGAAGTGCTAGCAGATCCAGCTGTCACCAACAAATTGTCAGAAACTAAGGTGCATCTTTTGTTAAATACTGTACAGATTAGTTTATAATGACGAGTTTACTGCATACCAAATATGGAAGCAACGAATGGCTTAATATGTGCCAGCTTCCTTGAATGCTCAGAAGATGCAGTTAGAAAAAATAATTTGTGAAAGTAATTGCTTAAATAAATGAAAAATTTATTTCGATAACCAAAAAAAATTAAGCAAAAATTTTTTTAAGTATTTTTAAGAAGTATGATTGATTGCTAAATCTGACCTATTTCTGTTTGAACCTATTGTAGTAGATGCACTCTGTCAATTTTTTTTTCAGATTAGTCAAATCATAATCTTATTGAGAAATTGTAAAATATAGGATAAAAAAAACCCTCTAAAAACATTTTGATGCTGTGGTTGCTATATAGGTTTTCGACGACAGGTGTATGACATAGTTTACGATATTCAGAGTTTAGCTATGGAAGTGTGATTCGAATTCTTGATATTTTTGAGCAACCAACGCTATATGAACAGTAATCATGTTTTTCGTAGTTTAGTCATCCTAATATCCGTAACCTCGAGCCACCAATCAAATTTTCTTGATTACAAGACATCAAATTTTTTTGAAGAAGTCTGCTAACAGCTTAAATAGAAACTTCATGTAATCGTTCTTTTATTTCTAAACGTTTAAACGATAAAACTGAGTCAATTTTACAGTTCAGTTTTCCTTGAAATAATGCGAAGTTTCATTCTTCATTTGTTCATTATATTTACGATAGGCTGCCGGTGAAGTGAAGGCATTGGATGGTTTTTATCAGATGTTACAAAATGAACCCGACAGAGCTTTTTATGGGTAAAAAGACCATGATCCATTGCATTTCATGCCATTTAAGTACATAAGGGTTAATATGACAAGTTAAAAGAGAATTGAACGCTAAAACTAACCTATACATTTATTTAAATGGATTGGTATTTTAATAGATTAACTCTATTATGTCTATTTTTAAAATTAAGTCAAATAACATTGAGAAATTAAGTGTAGAAACGGAGAAAACTATCTAGAAAAAGTTTGATACCGTGGTCGCAATTGAGATTGTCAGCGGCATTTTATGACGTAGGTTATGATATTCAGAGCTTAATATGGCAGTGTGCTTTAAAATCTTGATCATATTTGGACAATCAATATCTTGCTAAGTTATTCTTCCTTTATAGCAACCAAAAGCCTCATAATGTTCATGCTTTCCCCTTTCTTCCACCTTTTTCTTGATAATATTTTGGGTAGTCAATATCTTGCTAATTTGTTTTCCTTTATAGCAACCAAAAGCCGCATAATCTTCATGCTTTCCCCTTTCTTCCACCTTTTTCCCCTGTAACCTACGTCATAAACAACCGCTGACACAACAAATTGAGCCGCCCATCAAATCTTGTTGTTTTGTTATAAAACTTCAATTTTTTCTGAACTGCTTCGTTAATAGTTTAAACAAAACCTAGTTGTTCTCCTATGCCTAAATGTTTAATCATAAAATGTCAATTCTAGGGTTCAGTTCTCTTTTAAATAATAAGTTCTATTGATATATTCACAGGTAGCTTGCGTGGCAAGTTCAAACAGGAGAGTGTAGATATCTTTTTTTCATCTCTTTTCATGACACTACCCCCCTCCTTTGCACTTGCTACACAGATAAAGTAATATTAGTTACAGTCAAACTTTTAAAAAGATTCCAAGTAAGTTGCAGTCGAAAAAAGGTGGCTGTCTATTGAAATATACGAAAAAGAAAGAGGGGAAGGCAGAGGGTGTTATCTAAAACTTCTATTTCGTAATTTTCCCATGAATGTTTAGACCGCATCTTGTGGCCCTTGTACTTGAAAGTTTCAAAAGTTCCAACTTCTGTTTATTTTAATCAACAAAGGGTTTTTACACTTAGCAAACCAATTATTCTCTAAGTAGTTTAACAATTGAAGAGTCTAGTGCAAAAACGATGTGTCTTTTTATCAAGTTCTTGTTTCTCCCTACTTTTTCCCCATCGTGTCTTTAAAACACTTGGGAAAATTAAAGGGTCTAGTGCAAAAACAATGGAAGTGTCTTTTGATCAAGTTCTTGTTTCTCCCTACTTTATCCACATCATGTCTTTTTAACACTTGGGAGAATTAAAAGGTCTAGTGCAAAAACGATTTGTCTTTTGATGAAGTTCTTGTTTCTCCCTACTTTATTCCCATCATGTCTTTAAAACACTTGGGAGAATTGAAAGGTCTAGTGTAAAAACGATTTGTCTTTTGATGAAGTTCTTGTTTCTCCCTACTTTATTCCCATCATGTCTTTAAAACCCTTGGGAGAATTGAAGGGTCTAGTGCAACAACGATGTAAGTGTCTTTTGATGAAGTTCTTGTTTCTCCCTACTTTATCCCCATCATGTCTTTAAAATCCTTGGGAGAATTGAAGGGTCTAGTGCAAAACATGTAAGTGTCTTTTGATCAAGTTCTTGTTTCTTCCTACTTTATCCCCATCATGTCTTTATAACCCTTGGGAAGTCACTCACATCATTTTTGCAATTATTCCCCGAAATGAAGGTGGCCAGTAGTGAATTTTTACCGAGCCACAATATGGCTAGGCGTCGACAGTGAGGAGGATGTGATTGTTTTAATAGTCTTAACCCTTTAACTCTCAAGATCTGAATAGCAATTCTCCTTTGTAGCTGCAATACAATTGCTTACATATGAGTTTCTGCCTATACCAAAAGAAGACTTTCGTATTGATTCTCGTAACCTGTCTGCTGAACAGTAAATTGATATCATAGGGAGAAGATACATACTAATCACCTCTGGGAGTTAAAGGGTTAAACTAGCTGCTGAATAGCACTTTGTGAAACATTTTTTTTAAATCTTTTAATTATTAACATCTGGCCAAAACCTAGATTTACAACTAGTCATTTCTAATAGGAAGTGAGTACTGTGAGTACACTATTTAGTGACAGTACTGTTCTAAATCAGCATTTAGTGTATTTTAATCTGTATCGCTTATTACATGTATCGTGTGTGCTGAAATGCTAGTGGCATTCTTGATTCGACTGTCCATACGGTATGGACTTGAACCGCTGATTATATGTATCGTGTGTGCTGAAATTCTAGTGACATTCTTGATTCGACTCTTAATACGGCATGGACTTGAACCACTGATCATATGTATCGTGTGTACTGAAATGCTAGTGACATTCTTCATTCGACTCTTAATACGGCATGGATTTGAACCGCTGATCATATGTATCGTGTGTACTGAAATGCTAGTGACATTTTTGATTCGACTGTCAATACAGTATGGGCATGAACTGCTGATTGTATGTATCGTGTGTACTGAAATGCTAGTGATATCCTTGAATCGATTCTCAATGCAATATGGACTTGAACTGCTGAATGTATGTATCGTGTTCATTGCTAGCGACATCCGTAGATTACACTGTCTAAAGTATCGCTTAGCTCGCAGCAACTCTTATTCGGCAATCTATCTCATGCACGAGCAGTAAGAGTGTTATCGACTTACCGCGGATGAGTGAACGAGATGAATAGCAGAAGATAATTATTCGGTGTTTAATGATCCAATGAAAGCGAGCGAAAAAAGCTGTTCACCTGGTAGCGTAATACTAATAGTGTATATGAGATGTTGAGTTTTCTGGTCGTTGTGGTGGTGATGATAATGATGGTGATGATGGTGATGATGATGGTGATGATGATGATGATGATGGTGGTGGTGATGGTGATGGTGATGATGATCATGATCATGATGATGATAACTAGTTAAAATGTAAGTACTTATCATTGACAGGTTGAAACATGTTGAAAAAGCTAACGAAGCTCTGGCAGTGGAAACTCTTCTTGTTTCAGACGAGCTCTTTAGGTAAGGTTTGTCTTTTCAACATTTTTAAACATCCTTAAAAAGATGTTTTTCGTATTCATTATACATGGAATCTAACTGCAAAGTCCTAGATTCTGGGCGCCGAAAAGGTCAATTTCTTTAAAAACATAGTCTTTCTTCTAATTAAAATGTTATTATTGCGTGTCTGCGTGTTAAAAAAATCCATTTAGTGTTGTTGTAATGGGTTCCCTTTGACGTGTCATCATATTTGGCGGGAAATGTATATTTTGGCGGGAATGTCACGGGACGCGTTTGCACATTGCAAGAAATCGAGTCACCTTAATTTTAAAAGAAAACTTCCTTCCCAACCCCCATCCCTTGATTCTTATGATATTACATAATAGTTTATAAATAGGGTATAAATATCTGTTGGTATCTGTAGGTAACCGCCGTGCATTTCATTCACATAAATATCCCTTTTAAAGGAGAACAATTCTGTAACTGACCTTTTTTGTTTGAGTCTATTTGTGTACTAGATCAACTCTGAGACATTATTTTTTTTAAATTATTGAAATCACATTGAGAAATAAATAGAGAAACGAAGAAAACTTTTAAGTAAATGTTTGATACCGATGCCGGAAATGTGCTTGCCAGCGTAGGGTACGATATTCAGGGCATGAATATGGTATTTCGCACAGTAACCGTGTTTTTTCTTCGTTTTAATCATTCAAATATTGTAACCTCCGTCATACACTATCGCTGTCATCACAGATGGAGCCGCCAATAAAATTTTGTCTATTCTTTGCAAAAAGTCCAATTTTTCTGAGGTGCTCGGCTAATAGCTAAAAAAGATTCATGTAGTTGTCTTACTATGCCTTAACTTTCAAACGGTGAAAGTCATTTTTAGGGTTTAGTACTCCTGTAAAGACTCTAACTACAACACTACAAAAACGCACCAGTCCTATGCACCATTGGGATCAGTCTATGTGCTTTTAATATGGGGAATAGCTTCAGGTTCGTTTTCACCATAGTAATAGAACCTCTTGTCCAGCACTTTTAAAAACATTTCGGAATATGCAGTCTTTTGTTGTAGTTAATACATGAAAGATAAATAAAGTGGTGGTTATATTAGTTTAGTATAATTCCTAGCGGTGATTATAGAAATGGTGCACGCTGATTGGTTGAGAACTTGGTTTTCTTTGGCTATAATCACCGCGCAGTGAATATAGCAATGACGGCTTTCAGTTTACAAAATGGCGGCCAGGTTTGTTGGTGTTTCTGAAATTTCGGAAATTTTTTAAATTGTCGTTCTGTTTTCTCGAATAATAACCTTAGCAATGATACTAAAACAATTAGTCACCTCAGGCCCGGTGAATATCGCGATAGTCGCCGATATTCACGTCGCCCTCGGCGACTAATTGTTGAATAGTGAAGCAAGTAAAGATAATGCAGTGAGGTATATGTATGTAAAAACAGTGGAAATTAAAGGATGTAGTTGTGTGAGAAAAATCACTTTACTCGGCCAACAGCTTAAATAGAAACTTCATGTAATCGTTCTGTCTTACTGATTTAAGCCTGTCCGTTCCTTGCGTAGCACAGGCCACCAACAATCTCTTTCCACTTTTTTCTATCTCTGGTCATGGAGTACCAGTCCAAGCCAGCTTCTTTCATTTCAGCCTCCCAGGAGCGACGCCAAGTCTTTCTTAGTCGTCCAGATCTTCTCTTCCCAGGTGTATTCCATCGCAGGTCATGCCGGGTGATATTTTACCCCTCTTTCCTCAGGGTGTGGCCAATCCAAACCAACTTCCGCTTAATCGTTCTGTTTAGCCTATATGTATAAACGATAAAATTGAGTCAATTTTAGTGTTCAGTTTTACAGTTTCAATAATGTGTATCAGAAGAAGTAGAGAAAAGAGAAAAGATTACCATATACAAGCCGGAATATCAAACTTTGAAACTTGATTTAAAGTTTTAAAGTAATGTTGAGAGAGGAACACAGTAATACAGTCCATCAACTCCTTTAATTGTTCGTTAATGAAATTTCATCAAATGCATCAAATTTTTAAAAGTAATTTCACAATTTGTGTTGCCTTCAGGTCAAGTGATCTTCCAACACGTAAACGTTATGTTGCACTGGTGGAAAGTGTGAAAGAGAATGGAGGTGATGTCAGGTAGGTGCTATTTATATCAACTATTAAAGTCGATTTTTCTCGTACCTTTATTGGACGAGAGGACATTACATGATTGTAAACAAGTTTCACTTTGTTATATATCGAATATCAAAGTCCATATTTCTCGTACCTTTATTGGACGAGAGGACATCATCTGCACAAGAACAAGTTTCACTTTGCTATATGTCGAATATCAAAGTCCATTTTTCTCGTATCCTTATTGGACGAGAGGGCATCATGTGCACGTGAACAAGTTTCCCGGCAACCAAGTACCCAGCGGGCAATAATATATTTGATGGACCGGTAAATAACAAAAAGGGAAAGTTCATTATAATTCAGAGTGATTTCAAAGGTTCACAAAACACAATTTTGGATAAATATACAATTTCTTTAACAGCTGCTTTTTGTTGATCTTTGGTAGAAGGTAGATAACAGAATGCTTGTTGACTTTAATCAGGGGAAAGTGGTTTGTTTTGTCATCCCGAGACCGTTGATGTTAGCAAAAATGGTTTTGTTTTAACTCTATGTTTTCATAAATTTGAAGCAATATACAGTAAAAGTTATCAAACACTAGTTTATCGTTTCTCAAAAATCCCAAATGTGTTTTCCCTCAACCGCTGAATCTTAAGCGTGCAAAGTGTTTGCGAGAACTAAGTTTAATTGTTGTAGTGATTTGTGTTGTAATTATCCAAACACCGTTGTTTGAAGCATAAGAAAGAGCTATATTATTGCAAAGTTAATAAAACTGATTATTGTTTCTATTTTTCGTTCAAAAAGTTCAGACTTTTATTTTTGAATATTTTTTGTTAAACATTACTTACGATCTTGTTTGGGTTAACGTCCCTTTGTATAGCTGACCTACACGCTTTTCTTCCACAGAATATTTTCCAGTTTACACGTTTCTGGTGAACGTAAGTATAGAGTGTTTCTTGTCTTGTCTTTTATTTTTGATTTGAATTATATCAATTGATAGTCTAAACTAATGTTACTCATTATCCACCCCACAGAGCTTGGACAACTGTCGGGCGTTGCAGCCACTTTGAGGTTTCCCGTAGGAGATATTGAAGACGAAGAAGAATCGGGTTCGGATTCGGATTGATGAGGCTATCACCACCGTATACAGCAGTCGGCTTGGTTATGATTAACAAAGCTCACGAAATATCCCATTTTGTACTCGGGAAACATACGGTGTTACATAACAGTGATTGCACCTGCTGAGAAAACTGTTACTAAAGATGAAAGGCGTAGCACATACGGGATTTAACAGCAAATCACGATATAAATACAACAAACTACTCTGGCTGGAGAGTAAACAAACAGAAAAATAGATTTAAATGTAAGGCTCGAAGAGGCTTGAATAGGAAGCAAAGTGATAAAACGTTTGGTCAATACATCAGTGCAGTTTCCAAAAAATTAGTATTGATAAAATTAGTTAAAAACTTAACCAAGCTTCTCAAATGAATAAAGCGATAAAACATTTTGGTCTATACATGCAGTTTCTAAGAAAATATCATAGATACGTTTGGAGTTCAAAACTTGAAAACTCTTTTCAAGGGAACAAAATAATGTGACGCTTAGGTCAATATATGCAGTTTCCTAGATGATGCCATAGATAAGATTGGAGTTTATACTTGTGAAGGCTTATCAAGGACATAAAGTGAGATTCAATTCAATTCTTGTGGAAGCTCAAGGCATAAAATGCTATAATTACTTAAGAGGAGAGTTTTATCCTTTATGCTTTTTTTTTTCTTTAAAGTTATAACTTAATGGGTTTTATTAATTTTTGTTAGAGTTTATTAGTAAAAACCGAGGGGAAGAAATAAAGCATGCGATGTTTTATAATGTATCTGTTAACAATGTGTATTTTGTACGGACTTATGATGGCTGTGTATTGGGGTTAGGATAAAGGCCCGGGGGGTACCCACTCACCCACATGAGGTATATAGATACGTACCACCCTATAGGGTATGGTTTTCGAGCTCTAGAGTCTGGGATAGTATATCGTGTTTGCCTGATGTCTGCGACAGGGTATCTATTTTAGCATTGGTAGGGGATCTAATTTTCTGGTTGAAGACATTAAAAAGACCAGCTTAGATATGATGCCAGTCCTATAAACACGCTAATGCCATTAATGGAAATGGTACAGTTGGGCAGCTTTTATCACGTTTACTTAGGAGTGTAGGGTATGATTTTTACTCGGGCTACCTGTGGTATCAAAGGAACGGGAAAACATCGTACAAGTAAAATCTGCAAAAACCCGAGTCAGAAACAGTGTATGAAACGAGAAATTGTAGTTTTTTGAACAAGGTTTAAAGCTAGCATTTTTGACCAGATTGCTATTGGCGGATCATTGGAGAATTTTTAAAAACCCGGCCGAACTTTGTGCAAACTTTAGCCGGCTAAAACTACAGGAATTACATAACGTATATAAGCGTTTTTGGTATCAAAAAGGAACGGGAAAACATCGTAGAACAAAAATCTGCAACAAACCGAGTCAGAAACAGTGTATGTAACGAGAAATTGTAGCCAGCATTTTTGGCCTGATTGCTAATGGGAGACCATTGGAGAACTTTCAAAAACCGACCGAATTTTGTGCAAACTTTAGTCGGCTAAAGTTATACAAATTACATAACGTATGGAATCCCATTTTGGTATCAAGCACCTTGGGGGTCTGGGGGCATGCTTCCCCAAGAAATTTTTAAAATATACTCAGAAACGCCATTTTCAATGTTTCTGGAACCAAGGAAACAGTTTCCTAGGCAATGCTGGCGCTCACTAAAATTCTCTTTAAAAAGTATTTAATTACTAAATGAAAATGGTCAGTTGGTAGGGGGAGGGAGAATGGCAACAACAGAATTTTCATTGGCTTATCATTGCGAATTTATTTGATTTTCAAAA
>JAOTRI020138431.1:0-10902 GCA_028564885.2 Zoanthus sanctaehelenae
CACTCGAGAAATGTAGAAAACACTCGCCTGCGGCTCGTGTTTTTTACATTTCCCTCGTGTTCTCAAATAGCCGTCGTCGTGTTTTATCAGTCTAAAATACGGCTTAGGCTTCTTTATTTGTTAAATATAGACTTGAATAAATGCCAGTTATGGTAGACCAAACAACACACTTCCAGAAGAAGGATCCTTTCGAATTCAACGACTTCCAACTTCTAAAGGTCCATATCTAATTTATAAAAAATGTCCGCAGACATTCTAGACCAATCAAAATGCTGCGTCCTCTCTTGCGGATGCATGGACTCGTAATTCAGGCTCTCCTTCCCCCCTCCCTCTCCCCATCTCTCTCGCGGCCATTCTCTTTAGGAGAGGCGCCTCGTAGGTGAGGTTCCATGCGCAACACGCCAAGTTTCTCACCTTTAGAAGAGTACTTACAGTCAGGACAGTGTTGCTCATTATCCCTATGTTCTTGCGCTTGTTCAGTTGACCGTCACTCCGATCCATACCCCATATCTTCCTCAGCTTGGAGAATAGGTCTTGGCCTCACCTTTACCTTGCATAATTGATATTCTCATCATCAGCCCCTCCAGTGAAAGTGTGATTGTTTTACAAGTAAATAACCGTGCTTCTTATTCTAGATATGCTTTGCTAGATCATTTTCCATCGTAATCTCCATTTTTATTCATTAATTTTATAATCGAATGAACTTTGTGAAACTTTTAAAAGGCCTTTGGGGGGGATGGGGGTCGAGTGGGGTTGGATACATACGGGCCTGTTTATTCTTTGTTTGTGCTCCAGCCCAAAGACAAAAAAAATGAATAGTTTGCGTTTAAAATATTTTATAGTTATTTTCCGAAACTAATAACAAAACTGGACAGCTGGTGAAACATCATATTGGTTTATTCATGAGCTGCACTAAATCATACTTAGATTTGGGCGTTGTTGTTTATTACGAATTTAATTATACAATTTATATAATATTCTATCACGTAGTTTTGATCAAAAACAAAAACATTAATTTTGAAGTAATGGTTTGGCGAGAAAACTTTGTGCCGTAATCATTCAGTCGGTATGATACTAGATAAAATATATGCGATGTTCATTTACTTAACTAATAGAGGAAATTAATTTTAAAAGTTATAAATCTTAATTAAGGATGATTTTGTTTTTTTAAAAAAATATGAGGCAGGCTAACATAACAGGTGAAACTTTCACAAAATGGAGGAGGAATTTTGAGAAATGAAAACAGGAAAAGACATACAAAAAAAGTTATTCACTTCTAGATTTCAGTGACTGATTTTCAGTGATTGAGCTGCTGCTTGCGCCTGATTTTTAAAAAATTTCATTCAAATTTACTCCATGAGAAAACGTTACACTTTTTTTCCAGACCTTTTAGATGTTTTTTCGACACGTACCTTCCATTTTATACGTATATTGCAATGTGCCAGCTTTTAAACTAGAAATATTTTTTGCCTAAACGTGACCAAATCCCGCTATCTGTAGGGCATTTCTGAATAACTCAAAAGATTATGTTAATATTCAACCCAGCATAATACTTATTGACAGATATAGTGTCTGCTCGCGTCGCCAATGCGGAATAATCAATATGTAATCAAAACGGAAATGTGACCTTTTTTTCTTAACACAAGTAAAGTTTGATTTTGAAAACAAGATCATTCACATATGCCATATACGATCGTGCTTTAAATGAAGTATTGATTTTTAAAAAGACTAAAGCTTAATTGATTTTTACCATTCTCATTGGCCACGGTCAGAAACAATGAACGGTTGGCATTTTGTTGACTTAGAAATCGCTTCTACTTGCTTCAACCAAAACTCTGTTCACGATTGCTGAGTGCAGCACAGACGACTGTTCTTAAAAACTTGTTTCTCGCGTGATAACGTTTTCAAAAAAGATTTAAACAAGTATAGCCACATTCCCAGAGAGAAAACCTTAAGACAGAAACAATTTTCTTGTTATACGAGCAGCTTGTCTGGTAATACAGCCATTTTAAATATAAATATAATTCTGCATTCGATTGAGACAGAAGTATTGAAACTGGAAGATCTTTTATTCCGTCAACCCCGTACATAAATTACCATTGTCTGCAAAGATTTGAATCAACCATGACAGTTTTCTCGTAAAGAAGTCGAAGAAGATCAAAGTTCTCGCACAACCTGAACTAAAGTTGTCCAACATTAAGTTGAACATGGATATTACTTATGATGTTCTTCACGACGAAGTGTATAGGTTTTTACAAGGTAAGTTTTCTATCATCGTTTGCAATCGCATTTATAACGTATACTATCAACACGTTCATATAAACACAATGTTATGTTGTTTCTAGGGTCTAGCCTTTCCTTTTTGACGCAATAGCAATTCTCTGATTTGTTGCAAAAAAAAAAAAACTCGTTAATTAAGTCTTCGTCGAAATATGTAGACAGTAATAATATTCTATTCTACAGTTGTGTCTTACTATTCGAACAGAGGAAGAAAGCTTTAGGATGGGAAGCGTATTATTTTAAGGCACACTCCACTTTCATGATATTTGCGCTTTATCTGCGGTAAAGATTTTAAATAAATTTTGTTTGGAAATTATGTTTTAGTTCTTCTCATATTTTGTATTTTGTTATTGACGTTTGAAAACAAAAAACCTGTTATTTTTTCCTTTAAAACTACTTTATATTACTCTACTGAAAGACGCTTAACATACAACCTAAATACATATATCTTTGTTAAAATTTTTGGAAAATAAAAAAATTTATGTTTTGGTTGAATTAATTGCAAAGCAATTTTAAACCGGAATTGTGTTCGAAGCTGTCGTTTAAAAAAAAGTCTGTTTTAGACTTTAGAAAGTGCCTTCGCATAATTATTCTCATTTACGTTTTAAAACTAAAATTTAAGCAAAAATTAAAATCGTGTGTAATTTCTGCTCTCTGAACAATTCGGCTTTACAAAACCAAAAGCAAAACATACTCTTTTAATCGAAAAGAAGCATTAAAATTTTAACGATTATATATGGTTTTCATCCAGACTTGTACATAAAAATGAAATATTTCCATAATGAATACCCTCAGTTTTCGGCGGTTTTTTATATATATTGAGTTCATGTTTTGATACTCGATTCCGGATCATTTTTTTTCAATAAAAAAAAACTGTTTTATTTTAGATTATTTACAGACACAACAAACCATGGCAAGGACCAGGAGAAATTAATTCTAATTGTCAGCTGTTATTAAAAATGAATGAAAAAAATATTAAAACTTTCGAACGGCAAACAACAACGTTGTCAAACAGAAAAGAGATATTTCCTCTCTATGACGTCGTTGTAGGCAATTGTATTATTTCCGTGTTCTAACAATATTGGTTGTCTTTACACTAGGCCGTTAAGTAAGGCTTAACCAAAAATGCCTGTGTGAAGGCCTAAGCAAAATCTCAAGTAACTTTACTTTGCATCTCATTAAAGTCGGAAAGTTGAAACAATTCAAGAAAATTTCAAGCGACTTGAAAACCATCCTTATCGCCGACTTAGCTGACTTGCGGTTTTATAGGGCTGTCAATCATTACTGCGGTCGCTCCAATTCGTGTTTTTAATGTCTGCAAGAAGGCGCCAATTTGTCTTCAGTCGAGTTAGCTGTCAATTTTCATTTCCTCAAGCTATTTTAAAGTAAAGAAGTCCCTTGTGTGATTTGTGTTGTTAAGTTTAAAATATATGAGTTTTAATGAAGTCTCTACGTAGAAAATTTTATTGATATTCAGAGATTCAGGCCGAGATTATTCTTAAATTTTGACCAATGCGATCCTCGTTTTTCTTGAGAAATTGTTAGAAATAAAGTGTGTATGGCTGCAAGCTGCACTCAGCAAGGCACCCCGCAGTATAATGGCTGCGTGCTGCAGTCAGCAAGGCACCCCACAGTATATTGGCTGCAAGCTGCAGTCAGCAAGGCACCCCACAGTATATTGGCTGCAAGCTGCAGTTAGCAAGGCATTCCATAGTATATTGGCTGCAAGCTGCAGTTAGCAAGGCATCCCATAGTATATTGGCTGCAAGCTGCAGTCAGCAAGGCACCCCATAGTATACTGGCTGCAAGCTGCAGTCAGCAAGGCATCCCACAGCATATTAGCTGCAAGCTGCAGTCAACAAGGCACCCCACAGTATATTGGCTGCAAGCTGCAGTCAGCAAGGCACACCATAGTATATTGGCTGCAAGCTGCAGTCAGCAAGGCACCCCACAGTATATTGGCTGCAAGCTGCAGTCAGCAAGGCATCCCACAGTATATTGGCTGCAAGCTGCAGTCAGCAAGGCATCCGAAAGTATTTTGGCTGCAAGCTGCAATCAGCAAGGCATCCCACAGTATATTTACCAAAAGGGTACATTTAGAGGTCTATATATCCTACTGCACAAATATTAATAAAAACAATCTTCCTGTTACAGAAAAATAATTCTTTGGACAATTTGTGCTGCGGACTACAGAGCCCCTAAACGACTTTTTCAAACACTTGGCATTTATGATATTTATAGTTTGCTCTTAATTCAAGTGGAACCCTTAACGTACTTTTACCACCGTGAAATGTTACCAGTCTCTTTTCAAAACTTGTTTCAAACTTGAAGCCAAATCCATGATTATTCTACATGCTATGTCATTACCGCCAGAAGGTAATGCACACGAGTAAAATACTATTTGTAGGTCCTTACACAAATGATAACGAAAGAATATTTCCCTCAAATGATAATAAAACTGTATTGCTATTGTTTAGATTTCTCTTGGGGTGAGTCCCCTCCCCTTTGTGCCCACTTCCCTTCACTCTTGCTACGCAGGCTAAAGTTTGTAAACAGCCAACTGGTTTGCCTCCTATTAGGTGCGGCATAGCTGTACATAGCAGGAGATAGGGGGCAGCTGCCCAACCTCGTTGTCAGGGTTCTCTCCTCAGACGGAGGAGGAGAGAACCAGGAAATGAGGTTAGGCAGCTGTTTCATCCCCCCCCCAACGTTTTTTCAGTAGCATTTTGAATCAAAGAAATAAGGTATTTTTTACATGCAGTTTTTAGCTGTGTCGTGTTACATTTGTCAAATTTGGAAAAATTAGTTTCTCTCAACTCACTCCAAATCTGAGTATAAATAATTTATTTGTCTTTTTATTTGTTACAGTCATGATTTGAAAAACATCCATCACCAGCTGACTCTATTGACATGCTTATGAGTACAGTGTTTAACTACTGTAAAAAAACTGAGAGAAAAATAACAATCACACAAAATCAACCACAACAACTATTTTATTATTTCAAACACAATCAAAAGAATGTTTCATTTAACTGTACAAAGCCTTCAAAGAAATTAATTTTGTTTTTCAAAGCACAAAACTTTCACCAATGTAGTCCACACATTTGAGAACAAATGCTTATTCAAAAAACTCTGAAAAAAAAGATAAGATCAGGTTTATTAAGAAACCACTTTGATAAACAATAATTATTTTGGAATGCAATACACACACACAAATGCACCCACTGCCAGTGTTATTTACAATTTTCTCAGTAGCGTTTTAGTCAGACACCCAAGAAGTAATTACAGGCAGCTAAACCTTGCCAGCTTAACCTTGCCTTACTGCTAAACATTGCCAGCACAGGTGGCTACTTTTGTCTTGACTAATGATGGAATTCGCCGGTTGAAGGCTTCTACTGAGGACCCTATATTTAAGATCATGGATCACGAAGTCATTTAGTTTTGGTATTGGAACAAGGTTCATGCTAAGCAGTTGGGAAAGCTGTTTTCACAGCCTGTCAATTGGCAAACTGCCAAGCCCTTACTATGACTGAGGAGTTAAGACTTCACACTTTTGAAGTGTTTTTACTCACACGAAGGACTAACGTCTGAAATGTCAGTAGGTTTCTCTCTTTTTTATACGGTGTATTATCTACATATTCAACACTAAATTGCTTCTTAACAAACACCGTCAAAACTCGCACTAGTTTACAGCTAATGCATCAGTAATCAAAATAATTTTGATGGAAATGTTTAATCATGAAAATAAACATTGTTTCGTTAGAAGGCAGCAAAAAGCAATCTATCATTACCTACAGAGTTTCCAACCACCAGCTAATACTACGGTGTATTTACAGATGAAAATTTCAGTACAACGAATAGATCTATAGAAGTGTTTACAATTTATTACATTATTTTGTATTTTAGCAAGTTGTTTTTCAAATTGGGTGCTGCCTGCAAGTTTTTCTTCACTTCATAAGGTGGATATGATGTTGTCCTTTGCAAGGTAAATGTGTCTTTTTGGGGTTTCAGCAGTCAAAGAGAACCAATATTAACATTATTGCTGTTATTATAAATATTCAGCCTTTAATCTTTACCTGCCTTTGTTATGGTATTGTTAATTAGCCAGGCCTAATTCCTCAGGAGTGCTGATTCCAAGTTCTGTCAAGGTAGGTTTGCACTGCTCCAGGATGTAGCTGTATATCTCATCATTTCCTGATGCTTTGTCTTTGATAGACTCCAAGACCCTAAGAGTCATAGCATAATCATTCAACCTGCGGCATGCCTTGAGCATGGCATTAACTATCTTGGGTTCAGGTACCAAGTCATGGCCATAGAGTTCATTCAGTCCTTTTCGCAATTCCCACTGGTCAATGTTTTCTCTAAGTGGATAAAAACATTCCTTAAATGTATTGTCATTCCAATAGTTGATGCAATATGACATAATGACAATGAAAATATAGCCTCATAGCACCATTTAGAAAAATCACATCATCTGAAACAAGAATAACTGATCAAACAACTGTTATGTCATGGAACATTTCTCAGGATAGTCACAAGATGTTTAATGCAATGGTCTCATCACAAACCTGTTAAAATAAGCTTCCCATCTAGCATCAAATGCATCTTCAGATTCCTTGGGTTTACTTGAATAGAAGCGGTCATGAAATACACCTGACAATAATAAAACAACTAATTATGGATAATTTTTTTTTATGGTCAAGAAGATCACCCCTAAGAAGTATTGGGGGGAGTGGGACATCTTCTCTACACCGTGTACAACATGGATAATTAAATTAAGAAAATGGTTTCATCAAGCAAAACACAACTCACAAACTTTAAATAGAACTGTAAATGGATGGTTTTTCTTTATTCCTGCTAAACGTTTGAATTCGATGAGTTCGCAGAAAAATACACAAGTAGAGAATCACAAATAGACTGAATATCAGAGGCGGCAGCAAATTTTGATTGGAGGGGCGAGATTTTGGGCACCGATGGCATCCGACAGCAAATGCTCCAGACACGAGAAAGCTAGGGGACTATGGGAGCATGCTTCCATGGGAAATTCTGAATTTTTAACCCCTCTGAGATTTTATTCCTACATATTCTCTGCCCATATTTGTACATTTTGGTACAAGGATCATATTTGTAAATAATTAAAGACTTCAACATGATTGGGGGAGACGATGCCCCCAATATTATTTTTCGGGGGACAGATGCCCTCACTGCCCCCCCCAACACTGTGCCGCTGCCACTGAATACCACCAACAATAAAAAAAACTTTCATTTCTGAAACTAATTTCAAAGTATATCACTCCCTTAATTTCCCTAAAATTAATACACAATAGTGTGGATAAATTTAATTTGAAATAAAAATTTTAATACCGAAAGTACAGTAGTGTTGCAGCCTTTTCACACAACAACAAAGAGTTTGCCACATCAAAAATAAAAACAGGTTAATAGTTGCAATTTAGATTTAGTTTATCAATTTTAATGTTGCTGGAGTTATTTGCATTGACCACCCAATAAAGCATTGAAAAAATCTATGTGTAGCCTCGTTTCCATGACGTAGTATTTTGCATGCAAATGCGACAGAAGGATTACTGATTTTCAACATCTTCTGAAAAGACGATTTCTTAGGACTTTTGATATGTTATAGACGAATACTTTCTGAACCTAAAACTGTTGAAAAACCCTCTGTTGCAGTAGACCATTTGAAAGTTCCTGGAAGGTAACCAAGCTTCTACATAAAACTGAGGTTTAGGGTGACCAGACACAGTTAGAGAAATGGAAGTAATTATCATAAGAAAGAATTTCCACTTCTCTAACTGTGTCAGGTCACCCTAAGCCTCAGTTTCATGTAGAAGCTTGGTTACCTTCCAGGAACTGCAAAATGGTCTATTAATGATGGGTTCACCCCTATTTTTTCATAGATTGACTGGACTAATATTCATGCTCAAGGAAAAATAAATAGAAAATTCCAGCTTGGTTAGGAAGAACGAATTTCAAACCAATGGGAAAAATTACCCTATTCTATTTAAACTATTTCTTAAGTTTAAGTTTCTCGATTTTTAAAATTGATATCCACAACCTTACCTAAACTTCTTCCTGCTGTGAATGATACGGGAAAAATTAATCTTTGGCTAGCACAACGAAGCATTCTTGTTTTCTCGATATACGACGTACAACCCCAAACTACCAAGATGGCGATTTTCTACAAAGAGTTACCCCATCATCCTTTGCGTACTTTAAAAACCGCTTTAAAAACGATTTATTGTTTGCAGGCGCGGGTTAGAACACGTCGGACACTGCATGCAAGGGCAAATACAAGTGTCAGGCTGATGGGAGAAAGAATGGAAATAAGAGATTTTCTAAAAATACAATTCTGGAAATTGAATGAACTTCAAGAAACTCGAATGTGGGAGCGAAGCAGACGAGGAAGTAAGCTGTAATTTTTTACGCACCTTTGACCTGCTGTCTTTGTACTCGGTTCCATTTGTTTAACTATATATAAAGACTAAATGTTTATTATCAGATTCTTCTTTTAGATTTAAGTGATCAGATTTCCTTTGACGGACTACTTTTCAAAACAAATTTCGATTCGTTACTGTATGTTATAGGATATAAACTTAATTGAAATTCCCAAACAGTTTGAAGTACTGTGCTATCTGAAATTCAGTATTTAGAATTCTACAGCTCACATAAATTGATCGAAAACCGCATGGTACAATATCTTGTACTGACAATCTGCCTCGGGAAATTATTCAAGGAATTAGCGGCTTGTTTTAATAATGCCATGCATATTCTATGTAGCTTTATCGGGTTTTTTTGGAGCATTGAAGATTGTTCGTACTAAAAGTTCAAAACAAGCTCTACACTATAAAGTGTATAAAGTCTGCATTGAACAAGTTGAGCCATTCTTTCTAAGTCCTATTTGATAGCCATAGAAACAAATTTTAATTATTTTCATTATGTCAATACTGGCCTTTAGAAAAATTGTGCATTAGGCCACTTAAAAAAAGTTCTGGCTTATCATCTGCATAATCACTAATTTTTACCAGCATATCGAGTTTTTACATTTTTTTAATAAAAGAAATGTATGACAAAAAAGTCGAGAAACATTATTCATGTGGTTTCATAACAACTACTTATTAAAATTAAAGTCAATCACTTAGTGTCCTGGCAAAAGTGAGCGAGTGTGCGGATGATAAACTGGGATGTTTTTATTACATGGTGACTGGTCTAATGTAACTGATTTTTTGATTTTTGAATTAAGGATAAGGTTATATGCATGATTCTAAACATTTCTTTAATCTTTTGTGGTATAATTTTTTTTTTTGAAATTTTTTGAATTTTAAAACTCATTTATTCAAAAACAAATTAAAATAAATTCAATTTTGATTAATATTTTAAGTGCGTTTTTTTTCTATCCTAATCTAAATAATTTTTATTTTCATACAATAATTTATTGAAGGTATTTGTTTTGGTTATAATTAATTTTTTCTGAAAGTTAAGAATCATGCAAGCCTGTTCTAGATTTCTGTAAAAGATATAATTTTATTCAATAATTCATAGTTTATAACTTTGATTTTATTTTTATCAGACCCTTCACTGGTCCCCATTCAAGCAATTTGATAAGTTTTATGGCTCAATCGAAGATACATTTGAGAAGAGAACAAGTATAGGAAGTCAACTTAATGGATATAAAAAAAGTAATGATGAGACAACAAGAATGGTCAAACAATTGTTTCCTTCCACTGAAGCTTGTAAATACCCTTGCAGTGAGAGATGGAAATCAGGCCTAAAATCCAGTGTATCTTTAGATTTTCAGCCTGATCACCTTTTGCACTTCTGTGAAGAAAGTTCACTGTTGTGGAAGTCACTGTTAAATACTTGTTATAAGAAAAAAAAAGTAAAACAGAAAAAGACTAAATGGAAGAGAGATTATGTGAGACAACTATGTTTAAATCAAGATGTTTTCAATTTGCATGACATGTGTTCTGGAAACACCAGTGAGTCTTCAGTTGAGGAAGAAATGGGAAGAGATGACTCAAATCAAGAAATGTTCCTCACCCATCTCTGCAAATTTTATATTTCACAGCATGGATTAGCTTTTACAACTCAAGATGAGGTGCGGGTTCATACCATTAATGCTTAATAATTAGACGGTGTGTTTTTTGTTTAGCATTTGAGTTCATATGGTAATCCAGGTTCTGCGGTTATTCTCCCCTTGGATTTTTTGAACATACGTTCATGTTAAAACAAATTTTTTTGTTTTATGTGATTTGAGTGAAGAAAAGCATGCTTAGTTTCTTTAAAAAGTTTTAAAATGTTAAACTCAGAAAAACTTAGTTAAAAAAAATACAATTAGAGGTTACTATGTTACAATTAGAGTCTTGGTCATACATATCTCACAGCTAGGCTATTGAATGGTCTACCCACTTGAGTTAAGGGGTGTCCAGACTTAGCCTCTTTCAGATGTGCACTGCTTTTGTTTATGGCACAGCACTGATTTTTTATTATTTGGCACGCGTCTGCGGTGACCCGGCGGGACACTCACTTTTAGCTGTGGGTGCGCCATTCCATTGTATAATTATAGTTGTTTTTATACTTTTATTTTAATTTGATGAAATGATAGTTTTT
>JAOTRI020138442.1:0-10901 GCA_028564885.2 Zoanthus sanctaehelenae
AACCTCCCTCTTCCCCAATTAAGAATCCCAACTGGTAGGAGGCAAACCAGTTGGCTATTTACAAAGCGTGGTGAATTCGTCCCTGGGATCACCGAGGACAAATTCACTCAGTGATCAGAGCCGGGGAGTCGAACCCGGGTCTTCCGCATTCAAAGCCCCAACTCTAACCACTGCGCCACGCTGCCTCCTCTCAAAATTACAGCTAAAATCTCTCCTTGTAAGATTGGAAACAAGATCGTGAGTTAAACATTTAACCATGGGTTAGTGCTAATCGGCTTTTGAACGACTGGGCCCTTGTTGAAGCCCTAACACTTTGATCAATGTGATGAACCATATTTGTACATTACAGCAGGTCACCTAATCAAACACAAAAGAAAACATACTGCTGGGTTTACCTATTTCCCAAGCGCAATTATTTGAATATTAGCACGGATAATCCTTACCCTTTTTTTGAAGAAATATATAAAAACCATGTTGATTCTAACTCCAGACACAAAACTAGAAAAATATTTAGTGTACAGTTTTATTACATCTGATGAAGTTAGTGTATTTTAGAGGTCATTTTCACAAAGATACAAATCAGTCATTTTCAAAAACATCATAATACTCTTTCCTTGTAATTCCATAATTTTGCATAAGAATTGTTTTTATTTTATATTGATCCCAAGATCAATATACCAAACAATACTTATGGAACATTTTGGAAGGACAAGCAAAGAGTATCATGGTATTTTAGGAATTGGCTAATTCGTTTTTGATATTTTTCATGCAATTTTATTTAAAGTTGTTTCCTCTATAAAACATACCTAGAAATTTGAGTATATGATTTAGGAATTTTAAATGTAGCAGACTGATTCTAGGAATAATAGTTTTGGAAAAAGATACCATAGTTTCTGTTTGATAGAAATTGAATTAAAATGTTTTGTATAAAGGAATGATTAATGTGGCTTTTGACGAGTTTTGATTTCTTTTTTGTAGCTAGTATTCATGAATTTGCTTCTTAGCAACAGATTATATGTTTTCAATCAGCTTTACTAGAGGACCTCCCTCCTAAAAATGAATTTAGATTAGCCTAAAAATTCGGAGTTTTCTGAGTTTTTAAGCATGAGCTTTTGGTCCTCTTGCTTTTCACGAATTACTTGGTCCGAACTTCAAAAGCTCTTATTTTCATTAGATCAAAAGTTAAACTCTTTTCTAATCGCACCATTATAGTCCACTCAGATTTACGGAGATATTCCTTTATGTTGAGAACTTATCACTGTGTTGCCTCTTGTGTTGAGAGAAAAGGGGATTATCTATCAAGGTTATTATTTATTTCCATCATTCCTTTAACGTAAATATTCATCACTCATTTAATCCAGTATTACTTCTCAGGTGTTTTAACTTGTGTAAAAGCGTGTAATCTTCGCACTTGGGCTTAGCTCTGATAAGTGTGTAAAAATCATGGCTGACTTTGTCCTTAATGCAGGACTTTGAGTATGGAATCATTCACAGTTAGTTGAGGTTTTACAAGAACTGTGTATTTCTTTCACAAAACCAAAGAGAAAATGCTATAATAAAATATGTTGATGAGTTTATACAGCACGTGTCCGTGTAATGACAGTCAAAGTCGCACTGTAGAGTATACCGCTGAACTACGAATAAAATTATCTAAATGAAAGTTGAAATTTCTATAAAGAATTTGCACTTCGATATCAAATACATAAACAAAGAAAAGCAATTTTAGGTTAATGAGTATGGCTTGCAAATACAAATCGGTGTTTTCTAAAAGATGTGAGTTCTTGGTAGTTGAAGTGATTCAAATACTATAAGTGGATACGTTACTGAGAGAGAGCCTTGCAGGTTTTCAAATGATGCTTTATAAAATACACGAGTTCTTTTTAGTGAAAGTGATTTAAATATTATAACTGGATGCGTTATTGAGAGAGAGCCGTGCGAGTGTAAAATGGATTTTTGGCGGTGAAGTTGACATTTGATGAAGAACTTCCAATATGATGGGGATACGTGTTCAAGGACATGCGTACACCAAGGTGAGACGATGAAGAATATGTAACTTCATGCAAAGCAGATGCGAGTGCAAAGTGATACCAGATGAAAGATGTACAAACTTATTTTGACCTCTGTATGAAAAGCACGACAACAAATATCAATTCCGTCAAATACTGGATATAAAATTGACACTTTTTGCTCTAACGTCAAGATGGCGATTGGAAACATTCGTCTAAAACAGCAAAACATTTCTACAAAACACAATGCACTTCAGATGAATAATGTATCAGAGATGTATGTATTCGATCAAATACCAGGTATGAAAATGCCACTTTGAGCTCTAACTTCAGCATGTGGTTTTTAAACATTCGAACACAACAGCAAAACATTTCTACAAAACACAATGCACTTCAGATAAATAATGTATCATAGATGTTATGTATTCCATCAAATACCAGGTATGAAAATGCCACTTTGAGCTCTAACTTCAGCATGTCGTTTTGAAACATTTGAACACAACGGCAAAACGTTTCTACAAAACCTTTCAGATGAATGCTTGTTAGATGAGCAATGTACCATTGTGGAATTACTGATTACGAACTATATTTACAGTTTTGTATGGTAATATATGAATCAGAAAGCTAACACAGCTTATTATTCATTCAAAATATTTCCCCGATTCTGATTGGCTAAAAACACATGTTTAATTCACCATAACCAGTTACTGATGACTAAATTTGGAAGAATTTTGATTTTAACGAGGAAATGAAGTCAAAACTGCAGCGTTTTGGCAGGTTAAGGCACCATTAACCGAGAAGACCTGGCGACTAGCTTGCATTATTTTTTGGAGACAAATATCAGAAATGGCTGCGAGTAGGTTGAAATTTGTGAAAATAAAGCTCATTTTCTCCTTTAAGTGTTTGAAAATATTTTGATAAATAATAAAACAATTAATGAATTCGGCTTTCGTAGGATATGAAGAATTAAGCGGATCTCAGAAGAGTGTTATCCACCTCGGCTTACGGCCTTGGGCCAAACAGTAAATCAGTTGTATGAGTACTGTACTAATGAGTTTCATGAAGGCCTAATTATAAGTAACAGCTATGAAGGTGATATTTTGGGGTACCACGAGTTTGCTAGCTCTGCGTTACTCAAAGCTTTTTGACTCTGGAAGGCGCTTCCAAAAGTTATTCAAGTGAGAGACAAGGAGACCCAAGGTTTGAACTAGTCAAAGACGAAAATTTATGCGAAGTGGAATACTTAGCAAAAGATAGGGAAGTGCGTAGTTACCTGACAGAGGCATGTAAATTAATAGTTATCTTAAGAATATTATCATTGTTGTTGTGTTTATTATTATTATTATTATTATTATTATTATTATTGTTATTATTATTTGTTTTTTTATTATTATTTTTGTCATCATCGTCATTATTATTATTATTATTATCATTACTATTATTATTATTAATGTTGTTGTTGTTGTTGCTATTGTTATTATTATTATCATTATTATTATTATTATATCAATGCATACGGAAGCAAGAAACCTTCGCCCTTTGAACTCTGTGACTCCTTGCTAGGCATCCGAATAGTGTCCCAGAGGTCATCTTAAGTTAAGATTTTTTCAGAGTTTCTTGTCTCCGTGAGCCCCATTTTGCTATAATATTAAAAGCTTTCATCGATCAATTAAATTGTACATCCACTTTTGTCATTTAGCAAATTTATACTAAAACAGTTAGACCTCTTCTCCTCATGGACTGTGAGTTTGAATAGCTCATTCAGCCTATGGTCCCATGGACTATTGACTCGTAGTAAATTCTTCCTCGAGGTCAAATTGCTTAAAGACTAAATAGGATCGTAGAAGAACTGTAGATAATATATTTTAAAAAAACAGGACAACATTTTTGATTCGAGACATGTTTTAATCGATCCCCTTCAGCAATAATGGATTATACTTGTTTGATTCACTATTCCTGACTTTACCCCCTCCCCCTCAGTTTTTCCTTTGGAAATTATACCTCTCCTCGGCAACCTTTGGGAGTTAGGTTGTCGTAGTGGTCATCACTCACGCTTCCCACCTCTGTGACCCGGGATCGACTCCCGGGGTCCGCATGTTGGCGGAGATTTGTTCATCTCTATCTGACTCATAGGGTTTTTCTCCCCGTACTCCGGTTTTCCACCCTCCTTGACGCTGTGCTCCAAGGTCACGCATGGTCCATATAGTGGCAGCCAGCTGCGCCTTCATATGCTTTCGGTCCGACCTTGTTGAGCTGCGCTGCCTCTGTACTTTGAGGCGGTGATGAGTGCGAGTCTTATTATGCGAGTCTTATTATGCGAGTCTTATTATGCGAGTCTTATTATGCAAGTCTTATTATGCGAGTCTTATTATGCGAGCCTTATTATGTGAGTCTTATTATGCGAGTCTATTATGCGAGCCTTATTTGCGAGTCTTATTATGCGAGTCTTATTGTGCAAGTCTATTATGCAAGTCTTATTATGCGAGTCTTATTATGCGAGTCTTATTATGCGAGTCTATTATGCAAGTCTTATTATGCGAGTCTTATTATGCGAGTCTTATTATGCGAGTCTTGTTATGCGAGTCTTATTATGCGAGTCTTATTATGTGAGTCTTATTATGCGAGTCTTATTATGCGAGTCTTATTATGCGAGTCTATTATGCGAGTCTTATTATGCGAGTCTTATTATGCGAGTCTTATCAGTATGTGTCAGTAACCGCAGGAAGCTCGAGTTTTAAAATCGGTCTCTTAGATTATGGCTAGCTAATTTTTTTTTTAGATTTTAGACAGTTATGTTACTACTGACGTAAAGTTTGTAAATGGTCAATTGTTTGACTATTTCGTATTTTTAAAATTGATATTCTTCTGACAAGAAGGCATTCATCTTACAAGAAGAAAATTCTGATAACCGTTAAAATCGACATTCTTTTGATATTCTTTAACTTTTCCCTTATACTGTAGCGTTGATATCATTTTAGCTTTATTAAAGGCGTTTATACTTCGTTTATATTTCGTATCATATAGTTATGGTATTTTAAATAAAGATTCTTAATAATCTTGGTTGTTGCTTATCTGTGTACATGTTATAAGCTTTGGTCACACTACTCCTCTGGTTAGGTCGTTCCCAAGGGTAACTGGTTCGGTTTGGGTTCATCTTGTGTTTCACTGTACCCGTGGTGAGCCGGTTACACGTGTCATTAACCTAGGGTGGTCTTAAATTTAGCGCTAAAAATTGTGGAAACATTTCTGACAGGTGTCAACGCGTCAATACGTATTAACTTTTTCCTGTTACGTGATTGGCTTAGTCCGCTTCGGGTTGCTGCTAACCGTACTAATTCGGTGCGTTTACTACCATGGGTTATTTCTTTGTTCTCTTTGACGTATCTATAGAAACTACTCGAAGGTAAATTAGCCTCGGGGAAGGTGGTTACACACATTTTTTTCCCGTGGTTAAGGGCTGCTTACCCGTGGAAAAAACGGCCCGTGTAATCTGTTTATCCTACTTAAAAGTTTTCTCTTAACCCTTTCAGTCCCAATCAGTTATCAAGACCCAGCTTCTCCTTACATAACACATACATAATATGGCATTTGGTAATGAGAAATTGAAAACTGATCAAACAAAGCACGCTACTAAAGATAAAAAGTAAGATTCTCTCAAGCTTTCTCAATGGAAAGTACGGGATCAAGTTGGGAGAACTCAGCAATACAGCTGGGACTGAAAGGGTTAAAAACTAAATTCTTTACGAGTCAATTGGAGCCAGCGCTTGTCTCCAGTCTCTTTAGTGTTAAGTGGATGAGAGTCTTTGAATCCTCTTGGACTGGACACGAATCTATTGTAGGTTACTGGACACTCATCTACTTACCCTGGGGGATGAAAAGCTGATTTAACTTAGGCAGAAAAGATGGCCTTGCAGGGGTTGGACTGAGGACTTTCTGATTGGTGGGATAAGATCTTGCCAAATGCGCCAACCATTCCCGTCTGGCACCCATCAAAAACACTAGGGCGCAGTGCCGTGCTAGTAGTTTTCCAAATCAATCCTTTTGAGGTTGTTTGCATAGAATTACAATTAAAGATTAATGTTTTCCCCAATTTTATTTGGAAAGTTGCATTGAATAATTAAATAAGATTATGATTCAGCATTATTTAGAGTAACCGGCTCTTTAATCAGCAACACTACCAACCATACCAGTGGCGGATCCAGAAATTCTAGAAAGGGGGTAAATAATATAGAGAATTTACCAGAGACTTTGGAGAAGAAGGGTGGAAAGTACAAGGAATGTATCAAAAAATTGAAGAAAAGGGGGGTGAAAATCCACTCGATTCACCCCCCTGTACCGCCCCTGCATACACCACCAGTTCCTTCTTTGACTGTTTTTCCTTCCAATTGCTCTTGTCACTGTTTGTCTTGTTAATAACGTCTTGGCATTCCTGCCATGTTCAGATTATACTTATTTCTCAAATTGCCTATCTGTGTCGCGTGTCGTTTATGTCATGTCTTTCTAAAGTTTTATTTTTGGTAATTTTATTATAGTTTTGTTTAATTTTGTTGTTTATACGGGTCAAACGTGTTTGATTGTGCTGTTCAAACTGGTCAAACATGTTTAAATGTGCTGTTCAAACGAAGCAAACTTGTTTTGTCTAACAATGTTTTATAAATGTTGGGTCAACATATTTTACCAACATGTGTGAACGGGCCTTAAATGGAGAATATTTTTCCGAAACAAGTAATTAATAATTCATTGTACCTTCCCTTTTAACTGATGATTGATTAAAACAGGTTTGTAAAATCAAAAATGTTGTCCACTGTCTTATAAAGCACATAAAATAAATTCCCAGTTTCTCATCAGCTGTCGTATTTTTAAATAATTACAAGAAAGAAACTTCTGGGTTTACCTCGTAAAAACGTTTTGTCTCTTTTAACCCTTTCAGTCCCAATCAGTTACCAACACTCAACTTCTCCTTACATAACAAATACAAAATAAGACATTTGGTAATGAGAAATTGTGAATTGATCAAACAAAGCAAACTAATAAAGATTCAAAGTGAAATTCTCTTAAACTTGTTCAATGAAAAGTATGGGCTCAAGTTGGGAGAATTTCATAATTTAACTGGGACTGAAAAGGGTAATAACCGTACAGATGATTAAAAGTGAAATTCTCTCAAACTTGTTCAATGAAAAGTATGGGCTCAAGTTGGGAGAACTTAGTCATTCAACTGGGACTGAAAGGGTTAATGTTTGTTCGGTCTATTGTTTTGACTTCATTGTTTTCTTTGTTCTACGTTTTTGCCCTTGTCAGGAACCAACATTGCTATAACACACGACTTGTTTTCAAAACAACCTGCGCTCTTTCTTCAAATTGCACTAACTATGGTCTTTTTAATGTTAAATTTTGTAGCCCTAACTAAACTCAAACAATTTAGCTAAAACAGCAATTTTCTTCAGTCTATTAATTTTTTTTATTATATTTTTTTCTTTCATTACATTGTTGTTTTATTAGTTCCAGTATATTTTTAGGTTAAATATTTCTATTTGACCTAGTATGATTGTAATTTAACTTGAAATGGCCAGCTGTTTTCAATTTGCCTTTAAGGTTATCACATGTGGCCTGCACAATAATTTTTTGTAAAGTTTCAATTTACTTAAGCTGACTTGGTAAATGATCATCACCATCCATAAACTGTCTGTGCAAACAAAGTATTGTTGTTGGTGGTGGTGATGGTTGTGGTGTTGTTGGTGGTAGTGATAGTTGTGGTGGTGTTGGTGGTTGTGGTGTTGTTGGTGGTGGTAGTGTTGTTGCTGTTGTTGGTTGTGGTGGTGGTGTTGTTGGTGGTAGTGGTAGTGTTGGTGGTGGTGGTTGTGGTGGTGTTGTTGTTGGTGTTGTTGTTGGTGGTGGTGATGTTGTTGGAGTTGTTGTTGGTGGTGGTAGTGTTAGTGTTGGTGGTTGTGGTGGTGTTTTTGTTGGTGGTGTTGTTGGTAAATGTGATGGTGGTGGTGGTAGTGTTGGTGGTGGTTGTGGTGTTGTTGTTGGTGGTGGTGGTAGTGTTGTTGTTTGTAGTGGTAGTGTTGTTGGTGGTGGTTGTGGTGGTGTTTTTGTTGTTGGTGGTGGTGGTGGTTGTAGTGGTAGTGTTGTTATTGTTAGTAGATATACTTGAACCAACAAAATAATGTAAAAAAAGAAAAAATTATAGACTGAAAGAAATTGTTGTTTTAACAAAATTTTAAAAGAGGATATTGGTAGGTGTTTAAGTCATTCGTCCATTGTATTCAAAAGTTTTGGACCACAAAATCTTAGATTAAAAGACCGTAATTTGTCCTCATTTACTTTCTTGAAATTTTATGATGAGAAACCGGGACTTTGTTTTGTTCAACTCCAACTCATTTTGCATAATATCTGTTAGTAACATAATATTGCCCCCATTCCTCAACAGTATCTTCTAACTCTGGAGGATTCGGAGTCAAGTTTTGGAAAGTTTCCAGCGACTAGAATATTTAATAATTTTATTCATGCTGTTAATCCTTTCACTCCCAATCAGTTATCAACACTCAACTTCTCCTTCCATAACAAATACAAGATAAGACATTTGGTAGTGAGAAAACGAGAATTGATCAAACAAAGTAAACTGCTGAAGATTAAAAGTGAAATTCTCTCAAAGTTGGGAGAATTTTATAGTTGAACTGGGTTTGAAAGGGTTAAGTTATTTAATATAGGTGGAAAAGTACAGATTTCAAATAAGCAAACGTTTCTGACTGACTGGCATAGAAATGATCTTCGGGAAGTGCTTCGATTGGTAGAGTGTTTTGAATTATCCGAAGTGCATTGGCTTTTTAACTAGTTCTATTACGCCATCAATTACCTCCCACAATAAATTTTTAGTCCAATGTGCGTCATTAGACTTTTGCTTCCCACAATGCATTTCCACAGCCTTTTATTGTTTACCATTAACCCTTTCACTCCCAATCAGTTATCAACACTTTACTTCTCCTTACATAACAAATACAAAATAAGACATTCAGTAATGTGAAAATGAGAACTGATCAAACATAGCAAACTAACGAAGATTAAAAGTGAGATTCTCTCTAACTTGTTTAATGAGAAGTATGAGCTTAAGTTGGGAGAATTTAAAAATCCAACTGAGACTGAAAGGGTTAATCAGGTGTTGAATTTCATTTTCTGTGTTTAACAGGAAAGAAAACTTCCCCCGTGCACTTTCAACCAAAAAAAATTCTTTTGAAAAGTTGTAATTCAACTGTGAAAAATTCCCTGCGGGATTGAATATGGCGTTTTTTGCTAGCAACGTATTAGAGTTTTTGTTATAACACAATTCATCTTGATGTCTTTTCCCCAAACTGATATTCCCGAACAATAGAACAGTTTCGCATTCTTAGTTTCCGCTGATTTGAATGACTGCAGATTTTATTTGCACAGTGTTCGCCTCGTTTTGTTGTTAAATATTCAAAAATATTAGTGTGAGAGAGCGAGAGGTCACCTTCAACAATACACACGGGTGAGAGAAGTGTAAGACTACATTGGCATTTAGAAATATTTGACTTCATATTGAGGCTAACACTGTGTAAAAGGAATCTGCGGTCACTTAAATCAGCGGCAACTAGGAATGCGAAACTGGTCTATTGGAGGCCAGATAACAAAACATACCTTGTAACTCTCACGGTATTTGTAATAAACGTAGTGAATACGATCCAAACTGTGGCTGAGCCAGAATGACTTAACCCACTGTCTAGCATCTGACCGTCCTTGAGTTGAGACACGCACAATCTTTGCTGCACGGGAGAAATCAACTTCTATCCACTGTTCATAGTTGTTAACTCCGGCTGACCAGGCACCTTTATATCGCCCTCTTGCAGATAGCCCGTGCAGCCTGGCAAGGTAAGGAGCATGGTATCTATCGAATGATGACGATGCAGTGATTCTATTATTTCGGATTTTCCCACTTTGCATTCCCATTGGTTGATGACAAGTCGCAGCTATCAATTTAAGAAAATAATGTTGCCATTTGTTAGCTATAAAAGCTAAAACGGTATTAATACATAAGTAAACAAAACTATTTTTATCCTATAGAATAATTCAGAAAATACTGCAGAAAAGGTTAAACGCATTTAAATCCAGATCTTCGTGACCATTGAGATGTAATAATAATAATGAGGTTTGTTAAGATGAGAGTAAACAAATTAGCGGTGATACCTTATAACTCCAAAGCCGAAAGGGTTCTGGATTTGTTTAAACGTTTTTCCTTAACAATTAAAAAAACTCAGGTTATACATATTTCACATTTTGGACAAACAGCTTTAGTCTTTACGAGACTATCAAAGTTCAACGGAGCTACACTGTAACCCCTGTATTTCACTGCACTGTATTTTTCAGTGCAACTTAAACCTTATGTATCTATGTTCATTCTCAACCTAAAATTGAGTGCTAATGAAACAGACTGTAAATAGTAGGCTTCATCACCCTGTTTTTTCATGTTTTAACCTCAAGTCTTGTTTATCTTTGTTCATTCGCTACCAAAAGTTGGATGCTAATGAGCAGATAGCAAACAGTATTATTTCATGAATCTTATCTATATTTGTTCAATCGCTACCTAAAGTTGGATGCTAATGAAGCAAATTGTAAACAGTGACGTTTCATCACCCTGTTTGGTTGACAAGCTTTTTCAAGTATTAGACTTAAATAGTATTCATCTTTTTTCATTCTCTAACTAAAGTTTTATGCTAATGAAGTAAATTGTAAATAGAGACGTTTCATCATCTTGTTTGGTTGACAAGCTTTCTCCATTTTTAGACTCAAATCGTATTCATATTTGTTCATTCTCTAACTAAAGTTGTATGCTAATGAAGCAAATTGTAAAAAGTGACGTTTCATCACCCTGTTTGGTTG
>JAOTRI020138452.1:0-21234 GCA_028564885.2 Zoanthus sanctaehelenae
CCCTTAACTATCTTGTTTGTTAAAAAAGAACGGAATGACCGAGGACCGTATAAAATAGCGAGCAATTCTTTAGCAATTCTCCATGGAAAAAAAGGCTTTATAAAAAAAGATCGAACTCCTCCGAGTCCACGAGTACTATACATTCACCACAGGAAACAGCACTGGCGTCCGAGTAAGAGAGTAAACAATCGTTGCAGGAATTGAATACTTAACAAAGGCACGCCCGTTTAGAGATCTACAATTCTTAATCCAAAAATCTATTTTTTTTACTCACTCGGTGAAAAACTGATAGGAAGCAAAATCCAACGCAAAACAGTAAATGCAAAATATCGAGGGATAATAGAATCATTTAAAGGCCACTGAAAACCAAGAAAGTTGAAAAACTGTGGGTAAATGTTAATGTGACGATATCCAGACTTCATATTAAATTTGAACATGAAACCATCGAGATATAAATAGTTAATTAAAACACGTGTATCTTCTAGCTTGAGTTTGAATCTAGGCAAACTTATTGACATGCCTTAAATCTAGAATAAGACTGTACCTGTTGTCGAAATTTACAGAAACTGTCAAGGTGTTGACAACAAGGGGAGGGGAGGAAACCTCAACAACTGAATGTGCTAAAAGGAGATCCGAGATGGCCTGATTGACAAACAACGAGTGAACAAGATCAGACTTATTGTTCGGGAGAAATACGGACGGAGGTATGGCTACACAAGGGATTCGATACCCGTTACAAATAACATCCAAAATCCAACTAGGGGAACCAATACTTTTCCAGAAAGGGGCGCAAGCCTTGAGTCTATCTTTAAGTATAAGAGGCGAAACGCCTTGCTTATATTCAGAAAGATTCTGAGCTAAAAACTGCTCATTAAAACATTCAATAGAATACTTATCTTCTTGTAGAAGCTCACTAAATTCACTTTCCAAGCTACCGCGATTGGTCACAAGTTGTCCCACATTAGTAGAAAAAATCCCACAAACATCGGTCTTTAGTAAATGAAAAAAGAATTTATCAGGGGCGGCTTGTTGGAGGTACTGTGCTGGTGCTTGACATGGGAAAATTCGATTTCCCAAATTGCACCGGGCACTCTCTCCACCAGTGAGATGGGGATCCACAATATCTGCAGCTTGAGCGGTAACTTGGATGGCCATAGTCGCGTAGGTGACTGTACTGCATGGGCTTGTGGGCCAGAATTAGGCTGCCATTGTTGTCCAATCTGTCGGAATTCTCTTGCTGAAGTAGATCTTTGACCTCTGAACGCAAACGTTTAAACATTTTTCTTTCTCCGCAGCCTTTCTTGAATCTTTAACGTTTTTCTAATCTTCTTGCTATCCTCCCCCAAAGACACTGGAACGGACTCGTACTGCTTCACAGTAAGCCAACCGGCCTCTGAGGTATCAGCAATAGGAATAAGTCTATTTCTTTCTTCGACAAGATTTACAATCTCTTCCAGGTACGTCAACGCCTCAGTGTTTAAAGTGTCGTAATGTGTTAAAACCAACGAATAGAGATTCTCAAGCACTTGCTTATTGAATTTGTAGTTTCTCTCGTTTCCAACTCGCTTAAATGATAGCTCTCCAGATTCAGCTTTCGCCCGTTTTGACGTGGTAAGAGCTTCTTTAGTAGCTTCTCTGGTTCTCTGGCTTCAACAAATTGTCTCTGTAGTGTTTCCTTACGAGCTATTAACTCAGCGCAAATAACTCAGTGCGAATAAAATTTTTAAAATCTGCTATATCTTTAGTTGTAACGGTTCCGTCTTCCATGTTACGCAACACCTAAACCCGGTGATGCGCAGTTGAACTGGTAAGGTCAAGTGAATGTTAATTACAACAAATTGAATATTTATTTACAATGAATAGTCCCGAGGGATTGCGCAAAGCGTGGGATTCCAAATGCCCAATATAAACACATTTTCCGAGATCCTAGTAATTAGTAATTGCAACACCCACCCATCCACCTTCTCAAATCTTCACTATGCTCATTTTGTGCTTTTAAGGATTACGCTAAAAACCGAAAACAAACCTTACAAATATTTTTAGCTTGCAGGAATAGCGTATCTTTACAATTATCTGGATTACAATGCACACAGTCTTTATCAGCTGTCCTTTATATTTACATTTGTACTGGCATGTTGGATTAGATATATTCGACCTTGCCTACGCCAACTACTATTTACAACGGCAACGTCTTCATACTAAGCTGAGATTCGACTGTTGGCTGTTCGACTGCCGTTCTTGATAAGCTTACATAGTTGGAAAAGGGTGCGACATAGAAATGAGTCCCCCCTCCCCCCCAAAAAAGAAACTTATATCATTTTTAAATTACAATCTTTCACCTAGCTTTTTGACTTCTATGCGTAACCTTTACGTAAATCCCTATCATTTCAGGGACTATGATAACAAGTTAGCTCTAGTATTGCACACACTAATTATATCGAAATATCTTTCTGATATGGTGGATTCAGCTCCCAATCGAGATAAGAACTGCCTGAATAATGTATATGTGCATTTTCTTTTAAGAGGGAAAACATGTAAACACCATAAGGCGTTTTCTAACACATGGCCTTCAGGACCTACAGTTTAACGTCCTTATCCTAGAAGACGTGAAGGTCTATCCATTTGCAGATGTTAATGAAAAGGTACTACATCAATTATTTTAAAACTCTGAGTGGAATCCCACGGGGAATCGAACCCAAAGCCTCCCGCATTGCAGGCTGGCGTCTTACCAACTGGGCTAACCAGGCGGCATTGCATTGCTATCATGTCAACCTTTTAAAGTTAAAGGACTTGTTCAATTTTAGTGTGCCATTAACAAAATATCTAGTAAAGCAAACAAAATTATTGGATGTTGCCACCCTAATGGCGTTTTATTGTGCCGGTGGCCATAACTGTACCATTAAGGACCTTAAGCAACGATGGGGGCGACGACTAGAACGACCACAGAGAACAATAGGAAATACAATAACTGCACGTTGGAATGCACAGAGCGGAGCATGTGCACGGACTTGTCGGCAAAAGTAGAACGTGAAAATATCATTTTTGAAGTTGTGGAGACTACGAGGACGTCACAGCACAATAAAAAACATCAATCGAATTGAAAGTAATTTCCGGTTTCGTCATCGGTTTTTAAAATAAACTTAGAAGCTTTCCTCTGAAATCCTTTCAATTGAGGATTCCTTTTTCGTGAGTCAAATGAATCAATTATTTATGAGTCAATGAATCAATGAGCCATAAGTCAATGAGTTATGAGTCCTTGACTCATGAGTCAAAGAGTTATGAGTCATGAGTCAAAGAGTTATGAGTCATGAGTCAATGAGTTATGAGTCATGAGTCAATGAGTTATGAGTCATGAGTCAACGAATCATAAGTCATGAGTCGATGAGTCACGAGTCAATGAGTCATGAGTCAATGCGTCACGAGTCAATGAGTTATGAGTCAATGAGTCATGAGTCAACGAATCATAAGTCATGAGTTAATGAGTCACGAGTCAATGAGTTATGTATCAATGAGTCAAGAGTCAATGAGTCACGAGTCAATGAGTTATGAGTCAATGAGTCACGAGTCGATGAGTTATGAGTCAAGTTATGAGTCAGGTCAGCGGTTTTCAAAATTTAAAATGGCAGACATCACAAAACTTAAAAGCAAGTACACAAAATTACTCTTTCCCCGACCCCCACTCCAACCCTAATCCTAACCCTAACCCTAACCGCTGACCTGGCTCATAACTTGACTCATGGCTCATTGACTCATGACTCATAACTTATTTGACTCACAAAACAGGAACCCTGATTTCAGAGAAATGCTTCTAAATTTATCTTAAAAACCGATGAGGATTATGTCCCTCGGGTGGAGAAATTTTACTTGTTTTCATTATACCAGACAGATAATTTTTTTTAAAACGTTTTGAATGTGTATATCAATACAGACATTTCTGCATTTATAGGTTTTATTCAGATTCCGAGAGGTACTGTTGGAGGGGTAGGGATGATTGTGTACTCAAAAAGAAATATGCTAGGAGAGATATTTTCAAATTTAGCATTTTCATTAGGTTAGTTGACATTTGGAACTCCCTATTATTGTCAACTCGTCGCGCTCCAAGTATTTATAGCTTTAAGAAGGGAGTTTGAATACTTGGCCTCTAGAACTAGAATTTTTTTTGAATATTTGTGTAGTTATTCATAAAGTCTCCCAACGGGTCAATTTTATTTACATATGGTTCCATTTTATTTCTTTAGTTTAAGGTGATTATAGTCTTATATGGGGTCTACGCTTATTTTGTTAATAATCTTTATGGCACGTTTTTTAGTCTTATTGCCTTTGAATTGTAACAGATAAATAAAAGAAGGTTGGAAACATGCCATAGACCTGTCTCAACAGTAAAAATGATGAATATCCAAAAATATATAGAAATTTAAAAAACGTGTTTCGAAATCCTACCATTAAGATAGATTTGCAGCAAATAAAAAGTTGAATCATATTTGAATTCTTACTTGAAATATGGCAGTCACAAATTAGCCATTTATAGGCCAAAGCGCCAGTTTTCGGAACCATGGCAGTTTTGCGAAGCGCAGCGTACGTATTTGAACGGCCGAGCAATAATTCCAACTCAGTGGGGTTAACAAGTTCAACTGGACACCGGCATTACGAATAACCATTGTGCGTACGACCTAGCAGAATTGCGACAAATACAAACGCGGCGGTGCCGCACTAACCGGTTTGAAATGTTTGAATTTCAATATTGTTTTGGAGATTTATGATCGTTAGAGTTGATCGATGGCATGTTTTCAACCTTTTATTCTCCCAGCACCAGAAACCACCCCAAAACAATACATAATGATGTCAAAATATTACAAGTCAAGGTACTTTAAGGTATATGAGAATTTTTACTTTATTTTCAATATGTTTCAAACACTAACGTAAAATTCCAATTTCAAATGATGTGTCGCAAATATGGAGAGACTTTTCTAGCAAAATGGGTTAAAAGAAATGGATGAAAATTTTTAATAAATACTAAATATGAGGCAGAAATGGGGTGAGTAAACATTTTTACTCGTAAATCATTGAATTAGTTTAATTTCAACACGATTACCAAACACACTAGGTCTTTATTGCTGAGCTCTAATTAATATGCAATTCAAGTAAAATTCCTTTGTCAGACTTGGGTATTTCACGTTAAGATTCACTCAAAAAAGTTATACCACTGCGCGGTAGGTGCAATATGTTTTTTTTCGTGAAATTGAACTTGGATTTCCGTTGTCAGTCAATGAATTTTACCATAAAATCGTCGATTTAAGAAACTTGTTATCTAATTAACCTGTAAAACAAAAGCACCTTTACAATATTACGACATTCAATTCAGCACTTTGTAGATTTGTTTTTCTTCTGACAGTTCGCCATATTTTACACAATATGCAAACTGGGTTCGACTTCGAGTCGGAGCCGTAACGAATCTATTATAGAAGCCCATATATCGGTATGCATTGTTATTGTTAACTTACTGCTACCCAAAACGGTAATAAGTAAGACTTGTCTTGCTGGATTTCGCTTGAAGGAAAAACGGTTATCAACAGAACTTGTCTTGCTGACTTTCGCTTGAACAGAAAAACGGTAATAGGCAATACTTGTCTGCTGAATTTTGCCTATTACCGTTTTGCGTTGAAGCGAAATTCAGCAAGGCAAGTCTTGCATATTACCGTTTTGCGTTGAAGTAAAATTCAGCAAGGCAAGTCTTGCATATTACCGTTTTGCGCTCGAACAAAAGTCAGCAAGAAAAGTCATTTTGCGTAGCAGTATTAACGGTAACTGGCATACCGATGTGGGCTTCCATAACCTATGGATTGATTGGATAGACAGTCGGATTTCAAGAACAATAACAATATGCCACCTCCATCCATCTAATGATTCTATAGATTTTTTGAGGTCCAGCTTGAATTCAATTCCATTCTTGTTTAGAACATGGCGAGTTAATATATTATATGGGATATTATTTTAAGTGAGTCGTTAAATCTTGGAAAGATCTTTCAACACGAAAATCTTTGGATGTTTAACTCTTCTCGTTCATAGCAGTTCATGAGGATTTCACCTTGATCGATTCCTCCAATTCGAACCTTGAATGTTTCTAAAATATTAGCAAAGTAACCTCAACGCAGAAAGAAATGGAAATCCTGAATGCGGTTAAGTAACAAGTGTGAAATGCACACGCACGGATAAGACAGGTGGACATTTTGCGCCAATTTTAATTATTGTGGAATGTTGTAAACTGATGCATACGTCGGCGTGTTGTTTGAAAATGTCGATTTTATTCCAAAACTTATATCCAGTTACAATGGGTGAGGCATTGGGAAGTCACCGGAAAACACGAAAACTAAATTTGAATAGTTACAGGGAATTAAATATGCCACCGCCTCATCGCGGCATTAGCGTTTGCCGAACAGACGGACATAAAAAACCGACGCATACGAGAGAAGAGAAAGAAAATTGGCAGCCCCGAACACCTGCTCATTGCCGCTAACTGTTCAGGTTCATTGGAATTATCTATGAAAGATTTAAGTATTAAGCTTTACCAGCCATATTAGTATTGTTTCTGGCTTCAAGTTTGCAACCTTAACTGAAAGAAATATATGACCGGTACCGATAAAAAACAAAAAAATAGAGAAATTTGACTATTAATAGTATTATATTGTAAGCAGTTTAGTGCGTGGGTGAGCAAATAATTTGTCTTTTAACCACAAAACTTAAAGTAATTGTAGATCACTCGGATATCAATTAAAAAAACCGCCGGTATATTTAAAGTGCATTTTAATATACGAAAAATAGTTTTCAACAGTGCAAAGCCGCAAATTTGCGAGAACATGTATAGTACTAGTTATTAGTACATATATATAAGAGGCTTTGCGTTAAAATGCATTGGAAATCGAGAGATAACATCATTTGAGATAAAAAGATTATTGGGATTTTGTTACTTATGAACTTTAACCCTTTCACTCCCAATAAGTTACCAGCACTCAACTTCTCGTTACATAACAAATACAAAATAGAACATTTGGTAATGAGAAAATGAGAACAGATCAAACAAAACAAACTATAGAAGATTAAAAGTGAAATTCTCTCAGGCTTGTTCAACAAAAACTATAGGCCCAACTTGGGAGAACTTAATTCAACTGGGACTGAAAGGGTTAAGTTATAGGATATATTGGTGTTGATAAAATATTTATAGAAGTGTGAGTTCTGAATTAATAGCGGCATAGTTTAAAGCCTGCAGCACACGAGAGCTATCTGCTGAGCAAAAAGTTATTCGTGCCCGTTTGCTCAGCACTTAGCTCGCCGTGTGCGCGTAAATTTCACTGAGTTTTTGGCCTCGTGCAACCTTGAGTTGAAAATCAAACATGTTTGATATTTTGTGCCCGAGCCCGAGGAATTGGATCTTTAACGGCAAACAAACAATTTATCTTAAAGGAAGAAAAAACTAATTTAATATCAACATTTTTACAGAAGCGTTTAGGCAAGAAACGTATTATTCTCTGAGCAAAAAATTTGTACTTTGAAAACGCTTATAAATAACCATACCATTGTACTAGATTCACTTTAAAAACCTGAAGATGGCTTTATGAAAGTCGAAACATGCCTTTGAAATTTAAAAGTGTTGTGTTGTATTTTAAATTTAATGTTTTTTATCCTTTCGCTAAGCATGTTTTCACCAACGTAACGCATTTGAGAGCGTTGGGTTTATTTTTCTTTTCGCTCATGAATGATAAAAAATTGTTCGTGGTCGTAAATCATGCAATATCATCATCTAGATATTGCGTAACCTCGTGTATTTTCTAGATTACTCGAGATATGACCGCACTTTTAAATATATCTTGGACTTCATTTCTTCTGTTTGTATTACAGAAGGTCGCAGCAAGGTGATTTTAAAATTAGTCTGGAAGCTCAGTAAAGAAATATTTACAGCAACCCAATTTTGAAGTGATTTTCAAAATAGAAAGCTTCTTACTTTTTTAAGAACAGTTTGTTGTTTATGTTTTTCTTAGTTTTCTTTTCGATGTAGATGTCAACAGAACAATTAGCATTTCTGCAGTTCTTCTTTGCGATGTTGCTACGTGAAGGAATGAAAGAAATATTTGTTTTGTTAATAGAAATTCATAAACTAAAGATAAATTGTGGTAAAACTAAAGTTATGTTTGCTTCGTTCTGCTAATAGTGTTAGAGAAAGACAGCTGGTTCGTTTATTCTTATCAGTCGGAAGCTCGGTTTGAATTGATGTGTTCAGTTTCTTTCAAAGTGAAGAAGGACCCAGCTTATGAGTTGTACACGTCATCTCAGCTCAGCAGTACGTCTCATTGTAAACTCCTTTGTACTTAAAAAAAGTCTTACAATAGGAAAATTTTGTACTGATGGTTTGTGGGAACACATTTGTATCTTCAAACAATGATCGTGAGTTGTGATTTATGGTCTTTTACAGAAAAACGCTTATATGTATATATTGAGTGGCCTCCGCACCATAGTGTGACCGAGTGGAATAATGCATTTTGAGAAGAAAATTAAGCTTTAACTTTGCAATAATTCCCAGCAAGTGATAATTTGTTCAGCTTAGAAGATGGGATAATAGAGCAAGTACTACTGAACCATAACAGCTGCTTGTCAATTCACTTTGAACTTAGGTACATCACAAAAGAGACTATTGCCAATATTCCATGCAGGAGAATTCAGGGAAAACTTTCCAGCGCTCGCTAAACTTACTAGTGACGTGGCACAGCCTGGGAACTGGGACTTTATTTGCATGCAAAGTCTTGCCTTCATTCGTTTGTTATATCGACGACAGGAGTTTAGGGTGAAATCTGTGTATCATCCACAATGAGTGTTGGCCAACACTTGAAAATCCAATGAGTGTTGGCCAACACTTGAAAATTTTTTATTCAATTTTTTCAAGACTGATTTTTGCCTGTAGGTACTACTACTACTACTACTACTACTACTACTACTACTACTACTACTACTCCTGCTGCTGCTGCTGCTACTACTGCTGCTGCTGCTACTACTGCTGCTGCTGCTACTACTACTACTACTGCTGCTACTACTACTACTCCTGCTGCTGCTGCTGCTGCTGCTACTACTACTGCTGCTGCTACTACTACTACTACTGCTGCTGCTGCTGCTACTACTACTACTACTACTGCTGCTGCTGCTACTACTACTACTACTGCTGCTGCTGCTACTATTACTGCTGCTACTACTACTACTACTACTACTACTATTGCTGCTGCTGCTGCTACTACTACTACTGCCACTACTACTACTACTACTACTGCTGCTGCTACTGCTGCTACTACTACTACTACTACTGCTGCTGCTACTACTACTACTACTGCCACTACTACTACTATTACTACTACAACTACTACTGTTACTACAACTAAGTACTACAACTACTACAACTACGACTCCTTTTACTACTAATACTAATACTACTGCTATTACTACTACTACTATTAATACTACTGCTACTACTATTACTACTATAATTATTATAACTACTACTAACTACAATAAGTTCTATATCATTAACAACATTACTACCGCTAAACTATCACTTAATATATACTACTAATAATTTTCGCTCGTGCTACTATCACTGTGTACTACTATTACTTACTATACAACTAAAACGCTACATGTTACAGCTGGAACTACGCCTACCATGTTCATCTGCATCAGCTGCTGAGCTGGCACTCTTCAACCATTCATCGACGTTCACTAAGATCACAAATACGACAAAACTCAATAAACTCTTGATGAGTTATTGCCCTACAATGTCTTAATCTCAATCTTTTTACATCTACTAGCAAAATTCACACTTACAATACTAGATCTTCAAAATCAAATAAGTTTTACATAAAAAAGTCTAGGTTAGAAATACAACAAAAGACTGTACCCAGAATTGGAGCAAAGGTATGGAATGAGCTGCCAGCTTCATTGAAAGAACTGCCAAAAAAACAATTCCAAAAGAAGCTTCACATTGCACTAATTGACATTTTAAAATCATATGATGACTACCTTGATGTCTCTCAAATATGCACAGCCCTACGGAAGCGACAACTTTGAAATGCTACTTTTGTATGGTTGGCTTCTAGTTTGTTCTTTTTTCCTAATTATTAATTTTATTAAATATTTTTCTTATTCTTAAATTATAGAGTAATTATAGTCTCATCAAACTTTTTATTTATTTATTGTTATTATTTTTTTTTCTCTTTCAAGTTATTGATTCTATAAATATATACTGACTGATCCACCTCGATTAGCTAATGCTATTGCGGATCAGCCTATGAAAAGATGTAAAAAATTTCTTGACGTTGTAATAACAAAGTTGTAGAATTGTATTGTAGTTGTACAGCCTTTGCTAAAAATAAGCTAGATAAACTATTCATGAAACGACTGGTTTGTAAATGTTGGCACTTCGGTGGATGAACGGCTGTGACTTTATCTGGCCAGGATGTGAATCCTTTACAAATATCAATTCTGCAAACAAAGTCTGATTATCCAGAACTTCCAGTAATTTGGACTTTTTTTCAATTGCCAGTGCAAGAAGTATTGTTGGTAAACCACAATGTAATTATGAAGAAGAAAAATAAAGATGGCGAGCTCATATGAACTCTCCATGAGTTCTAGTTGCTCAGTGGATAGTGTGCCAATAAATCAGGATCACTCGGTATTGCCTGGTAACTTCAACATTTACCTTCGCCATACACTTCAGAAAAAAATCAGTGAAATGACCCAACAGGGTTCGATTCCTTGTCGGGCATTTCACTGATATTTTCCGAACAGTATGTCGAAAGTAAATATTGAAGTTGTAAGGCAACACTGAACGATCCTGATTTATTTGTGTCAAGCCTTCATGCCTCAAAATATAAATATTTGGATAGAGTACCCACATGGTATTAAAGATGTCACGGGATCGAATCCTATCAGGGGCGTAAATTGTTATCTTTGTTAATTCATTTTTTCAATGTAAACAGTATTAAAAAATAAATATTTTGTGAACGACGATTTGAGCTTTTTTCTACTTGCAATTTGATCATCATGCTCTTGGTGTTCCCGATCACCAAATTATCAGCCTAGTCCTCAATGTCCCAAAATTCAAAATTTCATTGAACTCATATACACAACCAAGTGGATTTGCGGGTTTTTGGTAACTACTCACTGGTATTCCACTCGAAAACATTGCATAACTACTATATATTCACCTTCTTCAGGCAGCGTCACACTGATTAATAGCCGGTTTTCATTGGTAGCCAGGATCCGGCTACTGCTACCCATTACCTTTAACCAACATTCCCTGTGTACTTGGGGTTAAAGATGCTTTCAGAGATCAAAAATATTTATTAACCATTGTATATTTGTATAAAAAGACGAAATAATTGTTTAAGAGAAGATAGAATGGGATATAACAGAAACTATCGGAGTATTTAGATAAGCTTTAATTGTATTCATTATGGATACAGCTTCTCCAAAGAAGCTAAAAGATATTGAATGAAAGCATCTCCTCTCCCGTCCACACACACTTAAGCTTTAGACCTTCAGGCTAAGAAACAAGTGCCCGCCTAGCATAGTTAAGCTGCCCTGCTTCAAAATGGGTTCTGTTTTCACCCAAGTAAACCATCAATGGGTTGTAATTAGCATATAGTGATCTACACTGGTTTGCAAGGGTTAGGACTCATGCATCACACCATCCGACACGGCACGTTTTTATGTAAAATTAACTATAAAAATATCTTTGCTAACCTCCAGCATCTCGAAGAAGATTTAAACAGGCTTCAGCCTTCAGTTTAACAGTCTGAAAATAATGGATTTAGATTCAATATACTTACTTCTCTAATTATTTTGCACAGTTAAGAGCAGCTACATTTGGGCTTTTGAGCCATAACATTGAGACTTTACGCATCATTACTATAATCATTTCTATCATCATCACCATCAGTACCACCACTACCAACCCATCATCAACTTCACCATAATCATATTTACCATCAACACTACTACCATCTTCAAGATCTTCACCATCATATTTCACGACCACCATCACATAACAATCATCACCAACTTCACCATTGTCATATTTACCATCAACACTACTGCCATCACCATCATCTTGACCATCATAAACACCACCAACACCATTATTACAATCACCATCAATTTTAATCGTATTGATCCTTATCATCACCATCACAATAATCACTATTATCTTATTCACCATCACCACTACCATTCATTACCCCTTACATCGTCATCATTATCATCACCTTGATCCTTATCATCACCATTATTACCATCACCACAAACACCATCAAGTTGGTCACTGTCATGATTATCACAACCATCACCACAACAATCATCACCATTATCTTATTCACCATCACTACCGCCATTAATCACCCCCTTCATCACCATAAAAATCATCATCTTGATCCTTATCATCACAATCATTACCATCACCACCAAACCCATCGATAAGTTGGTCACTGCCATGATTATCACAATTGTCACCATCACTACCACTACTCATCACTCCCTTCATCGCCGTAATCATCATTATCATCTTGATCCCCATCATTACTACCATCACCAACCCCATTATCAAGTAGGTCATTGTCATGATTATCACAATCATCACCATAGTAATATTATTTTATCTAACACTTGATTTGTAATTAACAAACGTGAAGACTGAAACTGAAAAATAAAGAAAGTTTACAAATATAGTAAATAAAAAGGAAGAAAACGGGAAAAAAATCTAAATTTTTCATAGCGGTTACGTGTTAGATTCGTGCCGGTGAAATAACGGAATCGAAAAATAGTTTCCTATGGCTATATGAACAGAATAAGCGGTATTAATGAATTAAGAATTATTCCACTAGCGCTTAGCTATAATCATCTCATATCCAACAAGTTCAAGTGAAATAATTGTTTTATTATAACTTTATTAAGAGTTTTTAATTTTTAATTTTTTTAGCTTCCTTTTAACTTGAAATATTAGTAGATTATGGTATATTGGCTCATATACCATATTGGCTAAGCCAATAAAAAGTCTTGAATTGCATTATCCAATGATTCAGTTTTTAATAATAGCTATTTCTAAGTATTAATAAATAAATAAATAAATAAATAAATAAGTAAGTAAATAAGTAAATAAATAAATAAATAAATAAATAAATAGTTTATTTAACGTCAATTGCGAAGGAAGTGGTTGCCCATTCTTCCTAGCCAGAGGCTATTGTTTAATCGCTCGACGGCTCAGATCTTGGCGTGAAAGTCGACTTTGCAGAGGGAGGAAAATCGGAATCCCTGGAGAAAAACCCTCAAAGTCAGATTGAGATCGACAAATCTCAGCCCACATGCCGAGCCCAGGATTCGAAACGGGGTCGTTGAGGTGGAAGGCACGACTCATGACCACTATGATAACCTGACTCCCTGTATATTTGTATTACCAATTGAGGAGTGCAGTTCGGATAGCTCTTAAAATGCACTGTGTTATTACTAGTAAGCGACCAACTTCCATGTATAACAGTTATACAAGTAGTCAAAAGGCGTAATGTTTGCGCACCAGCAATGTATTCATTGTGAAATTCCAACCCTGTCTTTTAGTCTCATTTATAAGAAAAGTTCTTATGACCAAAATGTATGGAAACAATTTCACATGCATCACATACACGGCACCAACAACTGGTTCCCAAACATTTCTGAAATCTCCATGAAGGACTTGCTCTGGCAAGATCTACTAACATCATTGGTTTGATGAGTCTCGGATTCAATAACCAGCAGGACTTACATTCTGGGTCGTAAAACCATTGATTAGAAGATGCATACTGCACTTTGCTCTAATACTTTCCAAAGGTTAGACCCTCGTGTCCTCGCAGATAAAAATGTTGAAATTTTATTGAGATAAAAAGTGTAAATCATCCATTACCTCTGCTTTTCTGATCTCTTCCTTCAAACTTTCCAGCTTCTGTTCTGCTTCCTGATTCGCGTCAGCAGCAGTTGGCGCATCTTCAGTCTGGCCAAAGAGAATCACAATAAACCGCAATATAATAAAAATGCAGGCCAGGATATTTCATGGAAGCAATCTTTTCCGGTTACGAGTCGGTTCCGTGGTAGTAAGGACCTTAAGCCCGCCGCACACTAGAGCTATCAGCTGAGCAAAATTTCACTCATGCCATTTGGCACAAGCAAATTTCTCTACACAGTTTTGTGAGAATTTCGCTTCGCGTGCCTTTTTCTCCGAATATTCAACATGTTGAATAATTTTGGGCACGAATGAACTTTTCGTCAAGTGTGCGGCGGCCTTTAAAGTGCATATGACAAGGAATTTTTTTTCAGCGCTTTCTCACATTTAATTATTCAGAAAGATAAACTTGATATTTTAAGTCCTCAAAAAATATCTAACCACGGTGTTTTGTATCTTGAAAACACAATTTTGAAGTAAAAATTTGTCCGGCGTCTGGGTTCTGGGTATGACGTCAAATTGTTTGCACCTTTCGTTCTTATGCCATCAGTATAGCTGGTATTTCGACAGCTTTCTGTATTTGACGCTCTGACCATGCAATATCTTCCACTATTGTTCTTCGTTTTACTCTCCATCGCTGTTTTTTTCTTTTCTTCAAAGAAAAGTATCAAACAATGTAACGTCACAGGCTGTGGTTTGGCCGCGCGGCCGGCGGACACTTGTTAGGCAAAAACAACAAGAAACGATTTCTGCCAGTAAATAACTTCAGTTTATAATCAAGAGTACATTAAAGTTTAAAATATTTCAAAGAAAATATCAATATCATATGCACTTTAAGCAACAAGGACGGGAACGTGAACAACGACGGCTGCGAAAAATCACCTTTTGAATTACTCTTTGTTTTTTTTTGTTCGGTTCATTTAAGGTTTTGTTTCTTTCTTTAACGCTTTGTGAATAGAAAAAATATTAAATATTTCTCCGTGAAGCTAAACAAATACAGAGAACGTTTTTGCTGTTACGTCTGGACATGTATTCCTAAAAACTCTTCTAAGACAGGACTTTTTACGTTTTAATTTTAGCAACAACTGTGTGCACGTGTTCCATTCGATGCATTCCAACGTGCAGCCATTGTATTTTCTTTTGTTCTCTGCTGTCGTCGTCGGCATCGCCGTCCTCGTTGCTTAACCCTTTCAATCCCAGTTGTATTGCTAAATTCTCCCAACTTGATCTAATACTTTTCACTGAACAACTTTGAGAGAATTTAACATTTAATCTTTAGCAGTTTGATTTGTTCGATCAATTCTCATTTTCTCATTATCAAATGTCTTATGTTGTAAATGATAAGTAAGGAGAAGTTTAGTATGAAAACTGACTGGGAATGAAAGGGTTAAAGTCCGTAGTTAGATGACGAAACTAAAAAATTGTTTCTGATGGCGATATGTGTTAACATATTAGGTTTAATCAAACGAAATGTGCGTGGAGTTCAGATACCGAACAACTAATTTAAAATATCAATATCTAAAACATGTAAAGTTTGCTTACTAAAATGTACTTATATTAGTCTCCTTTATAAAAAAAACAGCTCTCATGATCAAAATTTGAAGAAACAAAGACAGATTTCTGACAATATCCCATCAATATGCTGCACAGAACCGAAAACTGGTTTCCTCATTGACGCACCATTATCGTAATATAAACAAGTCGCATTCTCGTCATATTATTATCACACATTGAACATTTAGACCTCAAGGACGAAAGTATTATGAGTCGATGGGCTATCCAAACTCGTAGTCCATGAGGAGAAGTCTAGTTGTTTTAACATAAACCAACATCGATCAAAAAAGGATCTACATATTAAAGTATCGATGAAAATCTCTTGCAAAACGATGCTCGTTACTACTTTGATCCGCCATCTTTTCCCTACTAGTAGGCTATTACAAATAGAAGTCTATGAGACAAGCCAATCAGAATGCAGGATTTACATACCTTCTTTATAATGGTGTTCATAGCGTTTAACCCTTGTACTTCCTTTGTTTTCTCTCTCAGAAACTTTTGATCTCTTGTTAATCTCATTGCGAGTCGCCTGGCTTCTTTGTTCAAACCCAATCCAGCATTGTTGTCTGTTGTCAACTTGTTTACCTACACAAAAGCAACACAGCAGACTTTGTACTTACTTCGTAAGTGGGCAAACTGTTTTACTGTTTTGTTATTACAAGCAAAAGGTTTCTTTTTGAATTTAAAGAAATATAAGTAGCTTTACTTCAAGTTAATAAAACAATGGGAGTAGTACTGGAGCTCTCTGACTGATGACAACGAGGTCCAGGAGCTGTCAAGGAATTCTCCAGGGTAAAGAATATTAATTGACCGATGCGCATAGGTAATAACAATACAACAAAGATTATCTTTGTATCTGTTTACAGCTTTCATAGCTTCCATTAAAATAGAGATAACAGTTTCTTCTATATTCGAGATTCCTTTTTCGTCTTCTTGAACTGCTGCAGCACTTTTCTGAAATTTTTCTTTTCCAAGAAAAAAGTTTGGAAACAAACTATTTTTCCTCGTTCGACGTGAGGAGATTGCTTTTTTCCATCCGTTACCGTTCATCTTTGAAAACGTTAAAGACGTTTCAGGAAATACCTTTGAAATATAATCTATTAACAGGTAATAAGTTTACAAAGCTATTTATTTTTCTTCGTTCAACGTGATTCGCTAGGCGATCACATTTTTTCATCCGTGACCTGTCATCAAAAAATAGGTATACCAAACTATTTACTTTTCTTCAATCCACGTAAATCGTGAGGCAATCGCTTGTTTTCATTCGTGACCGGCCATCTTTGTAAAAACAAAAAAACGTTTCAGGAAATACCTTTGAAGTGAAATCAATTAACAAGGAATAAGTTTACCAAACTATTCATTTTTCTTTGTTCGATGTGAACAATGAGAGATCGCTTTTTCCATCCGTCACTGACCATCTTTGAAAATGGCCTTAAAGACGTTTCAGGAAATACCTTTGAAATGAGCTCTGAACTTACCCAACTAAAAAGCTGTTTCTGCTGCAAATGACCGCAGTGATTTCGCCATAGGGAAATAATACAAAACTTGGTTCGTTCCACAAAAACTCGGTGGGATTCGGGGACAGGTTAACACCTCCAAAGCCCCAAATTATCCTTTATTTAATGAATGTACTCTAAAAAGTTGTTTTAAACAAGCTTAAACTGTAAATTTGTTTAGTTTACCTTATCTTTACCCCAATGCTCTATGTCATATTTAATCATATCTGTGAATATCTTGTTCCTTTTTAAAAAGCACTGCTTGCAGAAATCTTTACTGATCTGCAGGAAAAATAACATACTTTAATACCAAATAGTCACCTTTAATAACAAAAGCAATGTTTGCATGACTTTACTGATTTCAAAAATACTTTTCATTTTTGCGACACGCTCTACTCCTTTGACACATCTCTCTTTTGTAACAACTAGTTGTTCTTTACGCATCTCATTGCTCTGTGACACACCCTGCCGCTTTGTAACACACTATGCTGTTTTGCAACACACCTCGCTGCTCTATGATACATCCTGCTACTTCGTGACACACCCGGCAGCTTTGTGACAAATGTTCCCTTGTGACACACCCTTCAACTTTGTAACACATGTTGTTCTGCTTTGTGACACACCCTGCTGTTTTATGACACACTATGCTGTTTTGCGACACACCCTCCACCTTCTTTGTCAGACACCCTGCTGATTCGCAACACACTCTGCTTTGTGACACACTATGCGGCTTTATGACACTCTATGTGACTTTGTGACGCCCTATGCTTCTTTATGACACACCCTGCTTCTTTGTGCAAGACACTGCTGATTCAGGAGGTACCCTCCCTTAACCTTTGGCTTGAGTTTTTATTTTGCTGATCAGAAGCACCTTTTTTGTATGGTTGTTTTATAAACAAAAGAAAATATATTATCCACTTTCCACTCAATCAAGAAAGTTTCCACAACCAAGATTTCAATAACTTTAACCTCAAAGATTAAGTCCAGCTTTAGAATTGCGGGCAAGAGAATGAAACAAACATTTTTTAAATAACCACTGCAGAAAACAGATTTCCAACCGTATTTGCTTGGGTCACAACGGACTGAAAACCAATCTTGGTAGTGTCGCCTCCATCAACCTCTAGCTGGCCAAGAGTGTTGAAACAGTTTCTCATTTGATCATAAAAGTCTCCTTCTTGTAACTATAAAGAAGATCAATGACCCTGTTAGTAATCATTTTAAGTTAAGCAAATCACTTAAGCCCATATGAATATAAATAAAAACGTGTTAGATTCTTATTTGTAGTAAATGACATTATTATGATGCTTATGATCATGTCAACATGCGTGATATAATATTTACTTTGATGACGCGAACAATGCTACCCATTTAAGTATTTATGGATAAATTGAGAAGACGCCATTATAAAACATAAACAACAACTTACCACTTACTGCTTACCGCTCGATCTAATAAAAACAAAATTAAAAATGGGAAATACATATTTTTAAAAAATACATATTTTTAAAAAACGTTAATCTCAAACAGCAAAAACAATAAAAAATCAACAATAAGAACGAAGTACTGGTCATTTCTTTTGCATTATTTTGTGGCTCCTAAAGGAAGTGTTTCCTCTGTATCGCTCCCAACACACGACTCGTCAAGATCAGCATGTTTCAACCCGAAATTGTTTTTAAGCTTTTGATTTTAACTTTCAATCCGAAATAATATTTTCTGAATTGTGTTTTATTAGTGGAATGCAGTAAAAGTTATCTCTTAACAGGGTGATCAAACGGTAATCGGGTAAGTTATTGTTTATGTTTCATAATGAACAAGTTTAAAATAAACCGCTCTTTTTGGAGTGATCTATTGTTAGTCATTTCCGCTTCTTTTGATTTAATTATCCTCATTGTACTCGAGTTGTAGAGGATGCCCCACTCCCCCAAAAAATGCTCTTAGGACACGTCTTCTACAATATATCCGTATTTATCCATATACTCCAAATTCTAGATGCCGAACCCGCTCATCGAGTTTACAAATATCCTAGACGCTTTCAGAAGGCAAAATATTTTTATAAGGTTATCAATTGAATACAAGTGGTTTGTTTACAAATATATTCATGCACGGGCAACAATATGAACGAACAAATTTGAATAATGCATGCAAAGCTAGTGTGGCTCTATTTAAAGACTGGGCCATTTTCAATCCGCCGCCTGGTTAGCCCAGTTGGTAAGGCGCCAGTCTGCTGTGCGGGAGGTCTTAGGTTCAATTCCTGGCCGGACCACCACTCAGGATCTTTGTTTTTTAACATCAGTAAATGGTTAGACTTTCGAATCTTTTCGGATAAGACATTAAATCGTATGCCCAGGAGTTAGATCATTGTAAGGGGCCTCGAGTCCTATTATCTCTACTCCTTGGAACCTCACTAGGTTCCTAAATGTTCTAAAAACAAAACAAAACAAATAAAACACGAATCACATTTTAGAATCTATGGTCATGCTGATTAGTGGCTGATGAACCAAAACATATGTTCGATTTCCACCAATCGTGAACACGGATATAATACAGTAAGGTTGCTAATTAAAGTGGTTTAGAAGTACAGAGGTCATTACAAGTTTTACATTGTTTTGAGAGCTCGTCAAATTAGTCTGGCGTTATTCAAACTGAACGACAAGGAAAGTATCATGCAGAAAACCTAATTTATCTCGGCTCTTGCAGTTCATGCGATGCAAATAAAAGTTCGTGGCTGGAGAAACTTCCAATAATTTTGAAATGTGACAAAAGGAAAACATGCACCAACAGAAACTCAGACACTGCTAAAAATTCTTTCTCTAATCCTGGCCTGTTATTTGCCAGGAAATTCTTTGCACTCTCAAGTTACTGGTGCAAGTGGAACCCTATAAAAGCCATTTACATCGGTTAAATAGATCACTCATTAAAAAAGAATTCATCTTTTCGCTTTTCATAAGATATCATGTAGCACTGATTTTTGTTTGAGCAATTTTTAAAAATCAAAATAAACAGAAAAAAACTGTATTAAGACTATTGACTAATTGCAACTACACAGATAGCAGTCTCTTGAGCAAAAGTCTTTTTCGAGATTGAGATCTGATATGCAATTTTTAAATTCATTCAATGATTGACAAAGTCTAGCATGGTCAGGTAGATTATTCCAGAGTAGGATAGTAACATAAGTAAACAAGTTTTGAAGAATTCTTGAATTGTAGGTTGGTTGTTCAAGCTTAAGGTGACCTCTCAAATTATACTGTGAGTTACAAAGGGAAAAAAATCTAAGATAAATAGGGCCCATTTGCTTCAGACATTTATACAGCAGCACAACTGAGGGGATTAACCGTCTCTGCTTAAGTGACTTAATATCTACTAATCTAAGTAATTCATCATAAGGTGTGGACTTTGCAACATTCAGTAAGGTTCCTATGGCATATTGGTTAGTGATTTGAGGTTTCTGAGAAAGTCCAGGAGTAAGACCAACTAAAACCGGTGAACAGTATTCCAAGTGTGGAAGGATGAAGGCTATGAAAATCTTGATCATAACATCCTGTGGTATGAATTTACGAACACGCCTCAGTGCAGCAACTTTGCAGTTGACCTTTTTGCATGATTCCTTGACTTGAGACTTGAAGGTTAGTAAACTGTTTATGGTGGCCGCTTTTTCTCATTCTTTTATTATTCAAATGCTCCCAAAGTACTTCTATTCTGAACCCATTGTCCCACCCAAATCCTGCAGTTTCTTCTCCTTTTCTCCATATTATGCAAGCATAGAACTAAAATGGCAGCTGCGAAAAAAACGATAATAGAGACCTTAAAATACCCCGATATTGGTGTACGGGTACGGGTAGTGTACCCGTACACGTAAAATGTTCGTGTGTGTGACTATTTCGATTAAGATACCCGAAGAATTAACGCGAGAATTAGTAAGGATTGTTTACAAAGATGGCGGCTGCGGCGGTGAGGTTGGCTCTTTTTCCTCTGAAATATGATGACTGAATTGTTTAATAAAGTCTATCAAATGTACCCCGAATTCTTCTTTACGAATGTTCCTTCTTTAGAAAGCACGCCAATGATATGCTGCTTGTTCTTCATTCGTCCAACATTGAGGATGAGAACATCGAAATTCTTCTTGTGGATGCTTTGAGAAAAATTCCGTCTAGTGTTGAGTTGGGTTTTAAAATTGACTTTGAA
>JAOTRI020138453.1:0-10901 GCA_028564885.2 Zoanthus sanctaehelenae
TGGTTCTATTCTAGACGCTGGTTGGTTGTATTTTTCACATGTGAAAAAGCTATATGTGAAGTTGATTGGACGTATCGGCTTTTTCACATGTGAAATATAGGAAATACAGAATTCTATTTGCAACGTTTATTACCTGAAATTCCCGCTATATATATAATAAAAATGCATACTAATGCTGGCATAGTGCAAATACAGTAAGGCTTTTATTAGAATAATATCTTGTTCTTCTTGGTTGACCTCCACCTTGCCAATACAATTTAACTGTGTGTTCTGTTTGTAAACTTATCTACTGAACCTTACTCCTTGTTACAAATTTGTGACTTCCAAAGGTTTGGGTTGTCACACTGGTTTCAGTTTGGATCCCAGATTACTTCAACCCCTCCTGGTTCAGATGCCGACACAGAAGTCAACTTACTAGAAGGGCTCCTCAAGTTAATCTTGACAATTCTTACTACAAGATTGCATCTTGGTAAGGAAGACTAACATGAAGCACCAAAGTTAAATAGGATGTGATAATGGTTCTATTTAGTACTGGTCAGTCGCTTATTTTGTTTTTATTATATAAGAATAGGAGCCTTTATTACAATAGCAGCAATCATTGTATTGGAATAGCAGCACTTATTGGAGTAAGGGCAATTATTGAAATAAAGACTCTTCGTAGAATAGGGCTACTTGTTAGAATAGGGTATTTATTGGAATAGTCACACTCTATTGGAATAATGGTACTTACTGTATTGGAATAAGGGCAAATATGCAAACAGGATTCTTGTTAAAATGGAAATTTGGAAGAGTTACTTTTATTGGAGTTGGTTTGGTTTATCAGAATATTGTACTTTTGGGAATAAGTGAAATTATTGAAATAAGAGCTTTTACTAGAACAGTGTTCAAAATAGCTGCCGGCTGCCGGCGATGGTCGGCAGTTTTTGGTTACTTATATGTTTATAGCGTTTTGCAAACAGGATATTTTATCTGGCTTCGAGAACAGCCGGCAAAAATTTTGGACCAAACAAAAGAGCTTACAAAATGAAACAAAATTTGAGATCGTTATTTTGAACCCTGTAGAATAAGGGTGCTTGCTAGAATAGGAACAATTACTGAAACAGGAACACTTAACATAACAAGAACATTGGAATAGTGCTGTTTATTGGCATAAAGGCACTCAATGGAATACGGGAGTTTGCTGAGAAAGGTTCAGCTTATAGAATTATTACCACAAATACGTTCAATATGAGCTACTTATTCAAAAATGGAGGCTTTATTCATGGAGGAAAGACACTAAATAGAAATATTACGATAGCTTGCTGATCTGGCTGTTAAGAAGGAAGGTTAATAGTGAATATAAATTTATTGTCAGCTAAACTGTTTCTGTTTGATGTTAAACCAGGTATGACTAATCAAGAAATTCTGCGGCTAGAGATGGCTACTCAGCTTTGTCTTTGTGACAAGACTCACAGTCAACTTGTCGATCTTGTATCCTTTCATAAAGATTCTTGACAGTGCAAACTAGAGATTTACTTACTTTATCACCAAAAGTGTTTGCAAATAAGGTTTCATATTGCCTAGTAACTAGATAATTTATTCTCAATCTTTTTGGTAGTTAGCTTGTTCAAGAGCCAAGTGGCCATCGAGCCAGCACTTATCTTTAGTTTTTGCAGTGTGAAGTGGGTGAGAGTCCTTGACTCCTTTTGTTCGAAACACTAATCCATCACTGGCTTGTTCCCAGATTATGCTGGTTGTAATTTAGGGTAGGTCACAAAATTATTCAAATCTCAGTAGGATCAGAATGGAACAGGTGATCTTGTGGTTGGTAAGCAGAGATCCTAAAACTGAGCTAATTATCTTTTATTAAATCCGTGGATACTGTAATATTGTCACAAATTGATCGCTGATATGAATGGATGAAAACATCGTAACTAAAGGCACATTCGCACTACGCTGACAAAGTTTGTTTGACCCGACTAAAACTTTCATGACAAACTTTGTCTTGACCAAATCTTTTGTTTGGAAATGGCATTCGGACTTGACAATTTATTACTTAACAAACATCAGTGAAACGTATAAACTTTATTAGGTGGAATTAACTGTAACACTCACACATTGAAGTGAAAATTGACAACCACCTGTCATTTTTTACATTTTTGTACTGAGTTTGGAGGCCTTTGGAGCAGGACAGCGGCGCCTTGAAGTTTGGTTGATTGCAACAAGTTTTGTCCCGACACAAAAATTTTATTCGCACTTGTCCAAACCTTCATGTGACATTTTTTTGGTAAAACAAACCAAAATCCTCCCAGTGCGAATGGGCCTTAAGTAATAAGTAACATCGTTTCAGATGTTTTATTACACATGGTAACATCAATGATGGTGAGAGAATGACTGGGATGATTATTGCGGTGTGATGATAGTGATGCTGATGCTGTCGGTGATGCTACATTTGTATGAGAGTGTTCTCACCAGAGCAAAGCAAGGGAAGGGAGCTACTAGTCCCATTTGATAAATTTACAATAGCAAATTAAAAGAGATGGCCCATAGTAACAGGATTATAACTTTGTTGGAGCTGCCAAGACGTGAATTTAATCCAAAAAAAGTTTCATCTCTTTTGTGAAAAATCTATTTCTTCTTTCATTTGAAAACTTTTTATGGATCTGCAAATAACTTTAAGTGCTCGGTTGAAAAATACCTACAAATGTCGTCATTTTTCTATTTCTAATTCAAGTATTTGTTTGAAAAGTATGAAATTAAAAAACAAAAAATATTTTGTGTCAGATTTTAACTAACTTGTGCCTTTTTTGTCCTTTTGTAAATATGCACCATAAACGTTTTGGGTGTTTTCGTGCATTACAGAGGTAAAGCTTGTTGATTGGTTAAGGGTCGGGATCAGCGTTTTTAGTGTTGTCATTGGTTCAAATTTACGTAATCTGTGTTACTGTGTCTATGGTACCTACAGAAGGAGCTGTTGTTTTGCTGAGCTATTGAGGACATTGTGATGATGATGATGATGATGATGATAGTGGTGGTGGTGGTGGTGATGATGATGGTGACGATGATGATGATGGTGGTGATGATAATTGTGGTGATGGTGATGATGATGATGATGATAATGATGGTGGTGATTGTGATGGTGTTGGTGGCGATGATTATGGTAACTATGATAATAATGCTAACTTTTGAATTGATTTTTTTTGTGATATTATAATCATCAAGGGAAAAGTGTTTTTGTTTTGAATCATTAAGTTTCCTTAACCTTGTTCAGATTCCAGATAAACCTGGACAGTCTCATAACATTCAGTCTCTTGAAGAAACACTGACACAGGTATGACCAAAATTATTTTAGGATTAATTTATGGAAACTTTACTTGTACTGTTGTTTAAACAATAACATTATTGAATCCCCTGGGAGCGCCAACATTATGGCTGCCGATATTTATTCAATTTATCTATTTTATCTATTTGTTCCTTATTTAATCCTTTTTCACAATGTTTTTATCTATAACTATCATTAAGAATATACTAGCAAAATTTAATGCGACAACTGCCTACAAAGATATGCAACTTACAGGGAAAGTAACCTTTTCGGTCTTTGCTGTGGCTAGACTGATTTGAATACAAGAACTACACAAGTTAACCTAAAATTTATTGCTGCTGTAACAAATGGAACAAGCATGAGGTAGAACTAAACTTTCCAAAGGACCTAACCATCTCTATGGATAGCGAGCCAAAGCTTGTAGAATTTAACTCAATAAAAAATTCGGTTCAGTTAAGGCAAAATTTAAATCACAACAGTATATTTCAAACTTCATGTTCTCAATATGCTAATTACAGAGGCAAATCTCTTGTTTGTACTCCATGACAGTTGCTATCCTTAAAATCAAGCACTTCTGCTTTACCGAAAGATGTTAAAAACCACCTGTATGACCAAGGAATATATCAATCAAGGCGTGTGGTCAGGGCTGGAAAGAGATTTAAACAAAATCAGTCTAAAAACCGCCCTAAAACTACAAGAATCACTTTACGCACCACTGTTAACGCTCCACCAAGAAGTCAAAGAACGGTCAATAGAGCTGTTCTGAGAGAAATTTGATATCAAAAGATCTGCAACATTCCTGTCATTATATTCACAAATGTGAGAGCTATTACCTACAAAGTGGATGAATTACAATACGTTACTGAATACAACCACACTGATGCATTGTGCATTACAGAGTCATGGTTAACTGCCGATATACTCTGCAATTGCCATTCCCGGCTATAATCTTTTTCAAAATGATCGCATTTGCACAACAGGTGGAGGAGTCTGTGTATTCTTAAAGCACAATATACAGTGCACAAGATTAACACAGTGTGATCAGTCGGACGTTGAGTCCTTGTGGCTTCTACTGAGACCAAACAGCTTGCCAAAATCAATTTCATCCATAATTTTGTCGGCCCTCCCGAGAATCAGATTCTCTGCAGCCACATTCGATCTAATCTGGACTCACTACTAATGAAACATCCAAACTCGCTAATGATTATCACTGGAGATTTTAATTCTATCTCAACTGGATCCAATATGACCAACCTTGGGCTGAAATATATAGTGAGCTTTAGGACCAGTAACTTGGGTATTTTGCACTGGTTTCTAACAAATCGACCGTCTGTTTTCAACATGTCCCAACTACCGAAAATAGGGAAAAGTGATCACTTCACAATTTTAGGAAGACCAGCAGCAAGCAATAGTTTACTTTAGCCACAGAAGTTAAAAGTGAGAGACATAAGAGACAGCAAATGGCGTGAATTCGGACAGTGGGTGGTGAAAAAAGACTGGTTTAATGTTCTAGCTGTCTCGTCATGTGATGCTGAATTTCACACCTTTATAACGGATCTTCAGAATGCGGTTAACTTGTACCTCCCCCTGGAAATCAGGTAAAGTTCACCCAACCGATCAACCTTGGATAAAATTAAAATGCTAATTAGAAAGCACCACGGCGGGAAAAACTCGGCATCGTATAAAATCCTAAGAAACAGAGTTCAACGTGAAATCAAAAGGGCTAAACACTGTAACTACTACAGTCACAAGGTAAGTGACCTTGAGAACACTGATGTGAAAAAGTGGTGGAACGAAATAAAATCACTGACGGGCCAAAATATTCGGCAAGAATGGTTCCATCAGTTTCTTGATGATAATTGTCCAGACACAAAGTTAGTGGCTAATAGAGTAAACGACCACCTTATTAACCTAACAGCCGATTTCAAGTGTATCCCTGTAAAAGAGTCGATCATTCAACAAGTTCCACCAGATCTACTTGTGACAGTGAAGGAAGTTAAGCAATCACTGTTCGGCGTGAATATTGCCATAGGCCCTGTCACGATACCAAATAAAATCTTGAAGGAATTTGCTCTCAGGTTAGCCTCACCTATTGCGAATATTTTTAACAGTTCAGTTGAGGAAGGTTCGATACCAGAGTTACTTAAGCGTTCATTTGTGAATCCATTGCCTAAAGTTTCACCCACACAAAGTATCCAGATGGACCGAAGACCTATTTCACTGACTTGTACCATCGCAAAAGTGATGGAAGGCTTTGCAGGCAGTAAACTTATTGCGCAAATCTCTGATAAACTTGATCCACGCCAGTATGCGAGGGAAGGTCACTCAACAACTGATGCCCTGCTCTCTCACCTCCTTGCAATACACGAGTCAACTGATACATCCAAAACTTCTCTGTCATTCACAACATGAAATTATATCCAAAGAAATGTAAAGAAATGCTTTTTAACTTTATGCATAATCACAACTTCTCATTGAGGCCGATTGTTATTGATAATACGGTCGTGGAAAGAGTAACAACATACAAATTTCTTGGTATAATTATAAGTAATGATTTAAAGTGGACCAAACACATTGATTATATTTTTAAGAAGACATCTAAATGCCTCTTCTTGTTGAGAAATCTTAAAAAAGCGACTGTAAGGCCAATATTAGAGTATGGAGTGCAGGTGTGGCAGGATATTCCTCTGTTTATCCAGAAAACTTGAGTTGGCACAAAAAAGAGCATTGTCCATAATTTTTCCAACACATAGTTATACGGAAGCACTTATATGCACAAATCTTGCCACCCTAGAAGACAGGAGAAAATCCCGTTGTTGTAATTATCTTAGTAAAATGTCTAATGTCTGTCATCCGATAAACTTTCTGCTACCAAAGTTGGACAACCAAAGATCAAGTAACGGTTTAAGAACTAAAATTAGGCGTAGAATTTTATACGATAATAGACAATTTTGCAAGACTCAACGGTCAAGCTCTTTTTTTACCTTTAATAACGTGTATATATAAATTTTTATAAAATTTTAAGATTTAATAATTTGGTAGTAGTACAGTATATAATACAAAGTTTTTGTATTTTAACACTGATCTATTTTAACACTGTAATTCAGTTTCTTAACTGCAATGTGTATAATAAGCAGTCATTATTATTATTATTATTATTATTATTATTATTAAAAATAATTTTCGCGATTTAAACGCCCAGTTTAAGCATCTGAAAAAGAGCAGATTGAAAAACGAAAACATTAGTATTCCTCCAGTTACCTCCATAATACTGATGCAACGCTTTAAACAACTGAGATTTCTAAAAAAATTGTGTATAATACCTGCATTTAATTAGTTTACAAGTGTGAACATATGCTTGGGTTTTACGTTTGAAATGAAGCCTCAGTTGAGAGAACATGACCCCTTTTAGTGGGTTATCAATGCAATCTAATGTGTACACCAGTTATGAATTGGTTTGTATCGTGTTGTTAACAAGTTTTGAGAGTGATCACGACGGTCATTGACGGAACTCCAAATAGAAAACAAGATTCAAACCCACGACCATAATTATAGCGTTGAAGAAGAATATTTTACATTTTATTTTCATATTTGACCAATTTTTAGTTGGCAGATTACAAAGCTCCGGGATTTGAAAGTGGTTCTATGCAACAAGGGATGTATACGCCTCGTGGTAAGTTTTTATTAGAGCGAACTAGTTAGGGGCTTATGATTTGCAAAATAGATCGTACACTGCCCCTAAGACGGATTTATGCGTGTCACTTTACACTGACACACACAAAATTAAGTATTCCTATCTTGCTTTTCTCCCTCCAAATATTCATAACAAAAATAGCCGGATGAGAAAGTTATTAGTTGCTAAAATACAAGTTTTGAAAATGGCAAATGCTATATGATAAATAGAAGGGGGAGAATATTTTAGCAGTGAATGTAACAATTTCATGTCAGATGGAGTAAACTTTTCGTGTTAAAAATCTGTGACTTTCTCTTTCCCCTCATCACGTTCTTTGCATCAGTTCATTAGAATATAATACAATGCTATACAATACAAATACACACTTAATGACAACTCCCCAAAGGGGCTTCTCAGTGTCATATTAAAAACCTCCCTCTTCCCCAATTAAGAATCCCAACGGGTAGGAGGCAAACCAGCTGGCTATTTACAAAGCGTGGTAAATTTGTCCCTGGGATCACCGAGAACAAACTCATTCAGTGGTCAGAGTCGGGGAATCGAACCCGGGTCTTCCTCATTCAAATCCCCAACTCTAACCACTGCGCCACGCTGCTTCCTTTTCATTATAAAAAGTTATAGTAATCTGGATCTTTGTTTTGTTTTTTACTTTAAAATGCCTACGAAGCAAAGACATCAATACAAAAGTATTAAATATAGAAAGTTTCAAAGACTTTGTATAAAATGCCTTTGAGGTAATTTTATAGCCGCCTAAACTTGCAGGTTTTGATCTGACTACTGCCTAGCTCATTATGCATTCAATAAATCACGTTTTTCGTTTCTGTGAGGTAATTTTGTTTCAATTGCAAACTTCAAAAGCGACTGGAGAGAAAATAGCAAGTTTTGCTCATATTTTCATCCTGAATCAAAGCACGGAATTCAAATTCAAGCTGTTACAAGAAAATGACTTATTTATGAACCATTAATTTTATCAGGTTTAAACTATTTTTAACTTCAAATAGTATGTTTTTTAATTAGTTTCTCACATCTTCTCTGTAGTTCAGCAAACAAAATGACTCATAGCAATTGCTAATTTGCATATAAATGCATAGTCACAGAACTTGAATCTTCCCAGACGCGTAGCATTTCTGCAATTTTTTTTGTCTCTCTGAAATTTTGCCTTTTTGTCTTTCTTATCATGATCTTTTTAGACAACCAAAAACATTTTTCACTTCATTGGCACTTAAAGTACCTGAAAGGTGATATAGATTCTTAATGTTTCGTCATACTGCCTCTAAACATCATGGCCCAGTTGTTCAAATGCGGATTAACACTAACCCAGGGATAAATGTTTAACCCATGGTCTTGTTTCCTACTATACATCAGGGTCCAGTTGTTCAAAAACCGATTAGCTCTAACCCAGGGTTAAATGTTTAGCCTGCGATCTTCTTTCCAATCTTACAAGGAAAAGTTTTAGCTGTAACTCGGGGATTAACAAAAACATTTCTGAGAAAAATCCGAACAATATTTTTAAATAACCTTTTACCGTTTCTTAAAGAAGAACATCTTGTTTAAATTTTTGCTTAACCTTGGGTTAAACTTAACCAGCCTTTGAACAACTGGGCCCAAAACAATTGAATATTTTCCTTCATTTATTAATTGTATTAAAAAATTGTATATTTATGAATTTATTGTAAATAAGGATGGATTTTCGAATCTTCCATGAAGAAATCAATTTGAAAACGATTGCATTTATTCTTGTTACTGTTTTTGTGCAGGAGGCATTACTTTGTGTTGGGGTTTAAGCACTCAGGTATTTAGTAACAATGCCAATTGCTCAATAATATTAGCTTTACTTTTTGAGCTGCACTGATTTGTTTGTAAAAAAGTTAAACTAAAACGCTTGACCCTTTAGAAAACTTTTAGGTATGCACTTGAAAACCTGTTTCTAATGGTGTGTGTGTAAAGTAGGCCAAAAAGGTTTCAAAGGCTAAATGTAGAACATTGATTACTTGGTGTATCGTAATTGACTGCTGATGTCAGTATGTCATGCGTACTTTGATTGCAAATTAGAATTTAAACAATCACTGTTTTTTTCGTTTTCTACAGATGTGGTATGGGAGTCCAACTTTGATCCTGTTCACGTGTCACTTAGAGCATCTCAACGACAAGATGTGCAGACAGCAATGAGTCGATATGCAGCATAGTAAGTTTCATTGCCTTTTGCGCCCTTATGTGACAACTACTCACGACACCGCTGTCTAGTTAGCCTAGTTGGTAAGATGCCAATACAACGTGTAGGAGGCGCAGGTCTGATTCCTGGCTGGACCAATGCTCTGGGTCTCAAAGTAATTAAGGAGAAGGTGATGTTTTTGCTCTAATATCGGGAAATGGTTAGAAATAAGGCCATATCTGTGTTTCTATGTGCATGTCTGTTATGAGAAAAGTTTCCGTCCTTTATAGAGTGGTAAAGATGGCCAGTGTCCTCGTTTCTAGACATTCGGTCAGCTAAATAAATTGGCACTTAATTAATACCTCTTATTGACCTCGTTTGCTCGATCCGTACCGTACGTTACGGACCCAACGTTTTTTCCTTTTTCATGGCAACGAGGAAAAAATTGGGTTCGTAACTTACGGTACGGTTCGAGCAGTTCAAACGAGGTTAATAAGATATTTATTATATGGCTTTTTGAAGAAGAACTTTCTGGGACGATCCAACGGTTGACACGCAGCGAAGACATTTTATTAGATAGTAAACAATTTTTGTGTTACAAAACTTTTCTGTGCTGAGGCCGATACCAAAGAGTTCACAGCTCATCACTTCATTCAAAACTTGTCAAATGTGAAATTAACTGTTATATTCAAGGTCAGGGCAAAGTCAGTAAATTTTTTATTTGTTTAGGGAAACTTGGAGTTCTGCTCTAACGTGAGGGAAAATTCAAAAAATTCCGTGTCATCATTAATTATTTTCCTTACATTTATTAAAAGTCTAAAGAAAAAACGCTGAAAAATACATGACGCATGTTATGTTCTCTACAAATTGCCATGTTTAAAGTTAGAAATTTTGTCTATATTAGGAAAAAGTCATTTCGATGTGTGCTAATCCATTGGCATACCCTTAGACTACATTGCAGATTCCTTGAACTTCCCATATTCTGGAGTCATTTCTAAAGAACATTCAAGAAATTTTACAAATAGTATGTCACTTCATTCATTTTAAAATATGAATTGAAGATCTTTCATGCTGTTTTGTTCGGTTTATCTCTGCAGTGCCAAAAGAAATAGTTCAAGCACAGTGACGAGTTCTTTATGGCAGCCCAGTGTAAAGTTAAAACCTCTCCAAAATCAGTATCAACAACTTGTACAGCTTCTTCACTGCAAGACACTTCATAGAATGCTGTTTTTCATCTTTTTTAAGGTAATCAAAGGTGTTGTATATTCACTATTGTTTCCATTTTTTTCCTCATTTCGTAAATGGTTCGATTGGCAATATGTATGACTATATATTTATTACTAAATTGTTTTATTAGAAACACCGACGCAGCTCAAACTAGTTTACCGCTAATTAGTTTTCTATTTTATACCATTATTCTTGTTCTAACTATCTCTGTTGCTAACACAGGGAAAGTAGTTTTGATTACTTAAATACCTCCATGTAAAGAAGATAGTTGTGGTAGGAATCGACATTAATGATTGCCAACTAGCCACAGACTTGTTGAAATTCAGTTTTTGGTTTGGAAAATTTGTATTTCTAATAGCCACTGTAGCCAGTAAACAAACAGAGGTTTCAGCATTTATCACGGAAGATATCTGATAATTTCAACTATAGGGCCAGCAAGAGAAAATGTCAGTCTATTAACCCTTTGACTCCTAAAAGGGCCTAAACCGCCCGCACGATATGGTACTGAGTCAAAGAATTCAATCTTTCTT
>JAOTRI020138464.1:0-10900 GCA_028564885.2 Zoanthus sanctaehelenae
TAAAGAGCCCTTTATTCCCACGAAGGAATAACGTCCGAAACGTAAGTAAGTATTCTCTCTTTTACGGGGTAGAATTTACATTTTTATTACGAAAAAAAAAACCTGTCTGTTTCATCCATACGATTATAAGACCCTTCTTCAAGAAGGGAGCTTAGTTGCCTTTTAAAGAACCTCTCCTTCTCTCCAAAAGTTCCCGCCACCACCGTTCGATTTTGTTGTGGGTTGAAGGGCCATAAAGCATACTGTCGGTGGGATCATCCAGGTCTCCCATCTTAGCACGAAGATAGGTTGGCATTGTCGCCATTACTCCTGTTTCAGACCCTGTATCTATCCTGATTGTTAATGAGGGTACTATTTAGAAGAAGAACACAGAAATTAGCATAAAAGTATCAGCCTAACAGTAACCTTGGTATTATTAGTAAGCCCAACTTTCACTTGAAAACACTCACCAAGCCAACAAACAAGTGAGAGTAGCGCTTCTGTAACCCAGGGGTACAGCAAAACTGTACTTTTAAAAGAAAGCAAATCTACTTGTTGATCTTCACCATGTGATCTTCACTTTAGTGGAAGCCACCCATCTACTGCACTGAGTTAAGTAAAATTCTACATTGCGTAGTTGCAGAAGCTACCAACAACCCCATCGGGCAGAGGGGGGTCAAATTGGCTAGGAATGTTATTTAAAATCTACATACAAACCTACCTACCTACCTACCTACATACATAAATACATCCTTTATAATTTTTCCCCAGTGGGGCTTTACAAAGACAATATTTACAAGATAAGTAAATAATTAAATCCTAAGAACTAATCTTATATTAAAAACTATAATACAAATATTAAAAAAAAAACTTATTTACAAGATACTTAATATTTACAAGATAAATAAGTCAGGAAATTCTAAAATCTAATCTTATTATTAAAACTATAATACAAATATTAAAAATTTATTCATTTTGAAACTGATGCAATAACTTAGATCTTAAATATTTTTTAAAAGCGACAACGAACTCCAGTTCTATATCACTGGTATTTCAATAAACAGCTGTTATTTCTGATGTGAATTTTTAAAGTTAATTTGCAAAAAGGGTGTAAACTCTCTTTTTTTGAGATGCAGGTTTTCATCCCTGTAATACAGTAGCTGTAGATCCAGAGCCTCTGCAAAAAGTTGCAATTTACTTACCTCTGCTTTCAAAAGGGTAATCCAGATAGAACCTTCCAATAATTCTTGGGTCATTATTGGAGGTCCAAATTCTTAAAAAGTTGATGCGGGCACCATATATACAGAGAGGGAACATAGACTTCTGGTATATGCAGAGTTTGCCATGCCCCATGTGCAGTTGGACCCCTTCAGAACAGAGAAAATATATCAAAACGCTAGCTACAATGTCCATGAGTCTGTGATGAAGCATTTTAAGCAGGACAAAATTATGTGTAAAGGCAAGAAATTTGCCCAATAAAAATCCGGATAGCATGCGGACTGAAAGAATACAAAGGGCGTATGTTTAATGAACCCAGATAAAATGATATAGTTTATGCATCAATCAATTCCAGCGGTAACCATGCCCTCCCAGACATGAATTTTGCATATAAATAGTCAAACTGAATAATATACAGTTGAAGTTTATGGTTGGACAATATTTATTTGTGAAGCTCTGTGAAAACTGACTTTGGCACAGAAACGCAGATATGTACACATTTTTGGTCCAAGGAAGGGGGGCATTTTTCCATTTTTTTTCACGGATGTGGGATATTTTTGCATTTTTCCAGTCCCGGGGTGGATTATTCAGGGTTGGCCTTTAGGGGGGAGAAATAAAACACCGCTGGAATTACCTGGTGCATTACGTCTAAAAACAAAGCAATATATGTGTTTGTAGTATTGAAATAAAGAATGATAATAATAAATAATCTTAATTATTATTGGTTGAAAGCTCAGATTTGCATGGCTGTTACAACTGCTACAATTTTGACAAACACAAAAGCCATCCAAATGTTAGCATAAATAATAAAGTTAAGTAGAGCTCTTACATACGCCTGTCACGAAAACATAGGTTCTACGGCGACGTTTTGGTTTATCAACACCTTTCTGATCATTCTACAATAGTGATGTGCCCCAAACAACGCCGAAAAACTCAACCAAATAAGAACATTTTTTTAGTAAGGAACAAAAAGCCTGATTCCAAATAAAAGCTGGGCCGATATTTAAGCACAGTAGATTGGTCAGTTCTAACGAGTCACCAAGGTACCACTCAGCGATATTAAGGCATGGTTTCGGAGCACCAATCAACCCCCAGCAAAGTTTTCTGGCGCGCTAGGACCTGGGTCCCGTTGTCAAGCAACAACGTCTTTTAATAATGGCGTCGTTCGAATTTATAAACTGTTCGGGGAGAGGAATGGCACTGTTTATATTCTTGCATATGATCAAGATTTAGTTGTATTTTACCGTAATTCAAAAGCTGATTATTTGAAAGTTGTTTTCTTTGTTGGTTTATGGAAAAATGCGCTTTCTATAGAAGGTGAGTACAGTCTTTTAGCTGTTGATACTCGACGATATCAGCTGACATATTTAAATTTAATTCATTTGCCATATTTTGAGTTTTTACTGAGTTCATATTTAACCGTTTACAAAACGTTTTGTGTGATTATATTTTAATTCATTTATAATTTTAAAAAATCTATTTTTTGAGTGCTTACAATATGTCCATTAAATAAACTTTATTTAGTTATTATCTAATACAGACATTTTGACGTGATATGGCATAAACAAAGAGAACAATATCTTTTATTACAACTTTACTTGTTCAAAATAGTTCCTAAATAAAATCTGTTACTTAAAATCTATTTCATGGACATATTTTAAGCACTCTAGTCCATTTCTAAAATAATATTTTAGTAATTTTGATGCTATGTTTCTATTTCTGTTTTCGCTCTCTTATAGAATATAATTTTTTTATATTCCACTTTCTTGCCATACTACTGATTGGCAGATTGCTTAAAAATGTTAACATATATGATATTTTTAACTATAGAAATTAATCTTCCATTCCTTTAGTAGTGCTTCTGCATATTTGTGTTTGTTTAACAGTTCACTAGCAGTTCTATCTGACTTCATTTCTTCATACGAAGGCGATTTAAGTTCATTATTGAGAAGATAATCTTTCTCCCATTTATTTAAAGCCTGTCTAACACGACGCTTTTCAGCTAGAACTTTAACTTGTATCCTGGCTAGGCTATCAGTGTATGTAGATTTGATTTGTAGTATTTCCTCATCAATTCTATTACTATTGTTCTTCATCATTCTCTTCAGTGTGAGATATTTTCTCTCAAATGTGAAGATTTCTTCTGTTTCTCCAAGTACTACTGCAACTGCTTTTCCAAGGCGACTTTGTAGCTGATAATTTTGATGATGAGATGTACTTTTGGGCACTGACTGCACTACATTTTCATTACTTCTTTGATCTTGGGTGATTTTATCTGTTTGCATGACTTCATTGTTGCAGGGACTAAATATACTTTGGGATGGTGTTTCAGGTTCTTGGAGTGTTATTACTTCATCTGGAACAGGTCTGATTTCTATCACCTCATCATCACGATTGTAGTTATAATCATCCTGAAATGTTGAGTTGCTAGTATATGATTCTTCGGGTGACTGTGGGATTATATCATTACTGTTGTCAGTGTTTGTCAAATTTGATTTATCTGAAGGGCAACTGTTGTTTTCACTGGTGTTATTATCATTATTTTCTTGAGAGTCATCATTGCAACTGACAGGGCATGGGGCTACATCATCAGGAAGTTGGTGAAATCCCTCCTCTGTGTCATTCAAGTATGGCATATGTATAGTGTTTGTTGCTCCATCTGGCTGGTCAATTCGTACAATATGTGTTGGGATGGCTATCTTTTCTTTGATGCATTTTTCCCAAGAGCTTTGCAGGTAAGTGACTTCCTTCTGTAATGTAGATGATCTGAAGTGATGGAGAGATGGGCCAGTAGTCTGTTCATCTGGGAGGTTTACTTCATCATGAAATTCAATGGTTTCTTCATTTTTGCTCCACCATTTGCCTTTTCCTTCTAGAAGGAAGTCACTAATCTGTTGCAGATGTGCTTGCCACTCTCGGTTGTATTTTTTTATGATGTGCAGTGGGATGCAGGTGTTCTTTCGTGGAGGGAGACTCTTGGAAAGCTTTGTAATATGAGACTGTTGATTGCTTACGGTGTCTTCCAAGTCACCCATCTCTTTCTCGGCCTGAAGGCGAACAAGCATGTTGGGGATAATTTGCCCTGTGTGGTAGTTGCTTGTTGTCTTAGTGATTCTCTTGAGGTGATTGAAAATTCTTTCTTGATCTTCAGTGTTGGCTGCTTGACCTGATATTATTCTAAGCATAAGTCCTGCATGGGCAAAAAGATTGTGGAAATAAGTTCCATAAAGCTTTCTGAAGGTTAGAGATTTGGGTACTGGTATCATCTGCTTGAGTAGAATCGAATGGAGCCAAACTTGATTGTAGTAACGGAAAATGATGGAAGGACATCTTTGTTCTTCAGACAAATATAGTATTCTCTGCACCTCAACTAGTGAATCAAGAAAAGCCAGTGTTCTTTCTGTGATTTGTATGGAATTGTGAGCCAGGCCAGTAATTTTAACAAGAGCGATTCTGTAGTCTACCGTCCGTTTGGACTCCTTATTACCAAGACACAACTCTATAGATTCTTTTAGCAATTTAGACTCCATCTCTGATAGGTGAAGAGGCAATTCTGTTAAGACGTTCTCAATGTGATGACCAATGTCGTGCAGTGGTTCGGCAGGAAGAACTTCATATTGATCAAGGCCAAGGGTTGCAAGTGAACTGTTTGGCGAATTAAATAGAAGAGCAGGTACTCTCTGAATCCCATGCATCTCTTCTACTAGAAGCTTTTCCATGTCGTTCTTTGTTTTTCCATCATAAATGGAGCGGGATCCCAGTTCTTCTTCTAACTCCCTGATGGTTAGCTTTTTTAGGGGTTTTGCATTTAGTGAGTTGGACTTTCGTCTTGCTACGACACCTTTCAGTACTTTGTCTTGCCTGTCTTGAAGGGACAAGAGAGGGCAGTTTAAAACATGGTCAAGTTCACTAGCCATACTGGAATGAACACCACAGCTAGAGCAAAAGTAATTTCCTCCTTTTTGCTGGCCAGCTTCAAAGGCTCTTAAAGGGCTGTCTCCATGGCAAAATCTTTGTACATCAATAAATTCTACATCTTCATTTTCAAGTTTTATGTTCTGTTTCAGGCCTTGAATGCAATCCATACGTGTTTCATTGTACATAAGTAGCTCACTGTCCGAACTCCCACATCTAGCAATGAAGTGTACTTCTGGTTTTTCTATAACCTTCTGAACACAAAGACTTTGTCCTGTTTTCAATTTGTATTCCTTGCTGGTAAGAAATACTGCTGGGTCGTACAAGCATGTAATCAAACACACCAGATATCCATGATTGGCAACTGTTGAGTTATCCAACCAAACAAGCAGGTGGCGGGTTCTTTCAATGGTTCTTAAGTGTTTCTTTTGCTTTTCTGGAGGAAGGTGACTACTGTTTTGGAGCTCATTCAGAGTATTTAACATTTCTCTTACTTTTTGCTCTGATAGGGTATCTCATTCTTCATTTGATCTAATTCTAAGAAATGGCCTGTGCTTTTGAAGCATATTTCGACGGATGTCTTCAAGTGAGATTTTTCTTCCCTCTGATGTACATTCAACTTTCACAATGTGGTTATTTGATTTGTTCAGAACAAGTTTCTCATACTGCAAAATACAAAATGATCAAATGTTTTAGGATTTTTTAATAAATTAATAAGTGTTCAGATAACAAATGGTTGCATTGGCTCTATATGTAAAAAATCAGACATGCTTATATGCCCACTAAATCTGCCACACAGTGCACAAACACTTATTGGAAGATGTTCTTTAAGATAATGAAGAGTAGAAATGCTATCACAAAATGTTTTTTCCCTATAATTTTTTTTTAATATTAAAATTTGTAATAAAATATTTCTTAAAAACATTTATTTATGAAAACTTTATTAAAACATTATAAAAAGCAAAATATTATAAAACACTTAAATATGTTTTTTATAGTATTATAATGTTTTCATAAAATAAATAATTTTTTATATGTTTCTAAATAATATTTCATTGCAATTTTTAATAGTAAAATGTATTTTGTAATTTTTTTGAAATTAAAAAATTACCTTTCTTGGAACTATCATTTCACCAATGTCATACTCTCCAGTTCGAAGTTTTTCGTGAAGCTGTCTTTTTATTTCATCTGGATGGACTTCTGTTGGCATAGCTATTTCCCCCCCTGGACCTTTCCTTTTTTTTCTTCTAATAACAGGATTATTTCGTTCTCTCTGCTTTAGTCGACTGATGTCAACACCTTGTGAAACTAACCACTCCTTAACTATCTGTCCTCCATTCTGAGCCAGGTTACCTTTACTGTTTGTGACATTGTACCTAGTTGCTAATTGCCGCCAGCTAACTGTGTGGTTATCTTCATATCCTGTCAGAATTGAAAAATTATAACTGTTAGAACAATTGCTTTATTCAATTAATTTTGCTTTCAAATTGATAGTTTTTCTCTAACAATTGATTTAGTAAATATAATATTTGATGTTGTTTGAACATTCATAAAAAATGTTCTATAAAAATTAATGTATTTTTTTATTATTTTTTTGTTTTAAGTTATAACAGTTGAGATGTTCTTTGCTATTACCTTCAACCTCTGCTTTCAGTGCTTCTTTGTCCCATGTCTCATTTGTGCCAACATGATCTTTCTTTCTTTTTGCTGCTGGTTCATTATTGTTGTTCAATGTTAACTGCCGTTTTTGATTTGCAGACTTCTTTGTTTCAAAGGACAGAGCCATTCTACTTTTCTGCCATCCTTTCAAGGAATTCCCCCCACCATAGCATCTGGTATTTAAATAAAATAGAAAAAAAACTCCTGAGAATTTTGTAGTCATGATTTTCATTTTATATACTGTAGTGCAGATGTCCAACCAGTATTTTTTAAATCAAACTGATTTTTTCAAACTATAAGATAAATGTGTTGTGATACATTATGTGAGAGTTATGTTACTACAGTATTTTCCCAAGCTTATCTACTACATTTGTGTGATTTGTGACTCCCAGGACCATAGGTAAATTGTTTGTGTAGAAGAGAGGGGGTCCTGACTGCACACCCTCACATGTCAAAAGACCCAGTCTTAATTACAAATGGCAATATTTAGTTTTACCTTAAAAATGATGTTTCTTTCATTTGACTTTCAATATTCTCTTTCTCTTTTCTGTAGCAACTTCTTCTTTCCTTCCTTAATTGAGACTTAGTTTTATGTTGAATGTTCAGTTCTTTATTTTTTGATAAAGCTTCAGCAAAGGATCCCTTGAATTGCCTCTCAAACTGAGGTGATATTGCATTGTAAATAGCTTTTGCTGCCTCTTTAGCATCAGTTGGTGTTGGTTTTACAGCTGGCATTTCCCTCCTCAACCTCTCACTTTCATCAATAGCTAGAAATACAGGGTTAGACTTTGCCTTCCCCATCAACCTTCTTGACTTCACTGGGAAATGTGCTTGAATATGACTATATCTCATGGCACAGCCTTTACAATTTCCAAAAGAATGCTCTTTTTTTCTAGTAGCACTTAATTTTTCCCAGTTATCTGAGGAAAATGTAACCATGAATTTCTCTTTTTCTTTTAACTTTCTAGTGTTCCATTTATTTACTGTGTTTCTAAGAGCTGGGAGATTTTTGCTAAAAGAAAGAAAGCTTACAAGCATTTTTCCATCTCTGCTATCGGTGAAGTAGTTCTGGAATCGTTTGAACTGTTCATCCTTGACTCTAGCCTTGTGTCTTGTTGGGCTCTCGTTCAGGTCTTTGAGGACACTTTTTCCAACCTCTCGTGAAACTTCTATTGCAATTACCTTAGCAAATCCACAAGTATTTGGACACAAAAGTGTCTCAGACATTACAGTAGATCCCTACCAATAAGCTGTATACACTAATAATTGCTATTTTCGTTGTCGAATTATGTCTAAAAGCACGAAATTATTTTAATGAATTCCAGTACTAAATTCTCAGTCAAACTTCCCGCCAAAATAACTGACATGCGCACAAGTGGTTTGTGGGTATAATTGGTTTATTTAGTAAGTAACGGACAATTATTTTGCAAAGAAAATCTCGACTAGTTTGCTTAGTCGTATACGAGAATACGAGTGAGATTTTGTTAGTAAACGACGTTTCTCTTCTACTTAAAGGGTTATTTTAAGCAATCTACAAACTTTTAGAGAGATTAAAAAGCCAAAGCAATTGTTGATGACCCGTTTTACCATTTTTACCGCTTGAAATGAGGAAAAAAAAGCATATTTTTAACTGAATATTCTTGCTTTGTTTTCGTCCTCCATTTTGCTTTTCAGCTCGTATCCATAGAAACATGTTCTGATCTTGGCTGCTGCTGGCTAATATCACTTGAGCCTGCTATTATAAATGGCGCGTGAGTTTGACGAACAAGCCAACGAGTTCACTGCCCTTGAAAACGTCTCTAATCTTAAAATTATATGAACTTTTCTGGATAATTACCCCATTTGGACAATCTTGTATATCTGGCTAATTAGAAATTTTGATTTGTTTCGGTAATAGCGAACCACTGGAGGGATGTTTTACCAAAGGTAGTATTTTTTAAGCAATTTTAAGATTGAAAACGTAAATTCCCTTTTCCCTGAAAGGATAGTCAAAATGTCTAATTTGTTTCGTGTATTTTAGAAGATACCGTATTAATTTGTGTAGTTTTTGTACAGAGGAAGGTTTGAAAAATATTTTTTCAAAGCCCGTGAAAATATGTAGCGAATTTTTACACGTTATATATAATTAAATGGTCACGTGACTTTCTGTCAAGTCAGTATGTATCTAATTTGGAAGGTGTGAGACATATCTACCATTGATTCAAGTTTCATAAGAAAATGTTTAAAAGAAAATTTTTTATGATTATTTGAATACATTATGCACAGTTTTCCTTCAGAGCCATGCCTTAATTGCGCTGAGCAAAAACAAATATTCCCTTTTTTCCTGGTTCAAACCGGACTTGACAGTACCTGCACTACATCGAAAGTTAAATTTGTTCGTAATGTCGCACCTTGGATAACTGTTAAACTCAAGTGTCTTATTAGCTATACAGGGCTCCGAAACAATCCAGTACCTCACCGATGAAAAGAATAGTGCACAGACCCACATCATCCCTGCAGCAACATCATATGAGTTACGATCTTTTGCACCAACAACTGTGATCTGGCCGGTGATTACCTAGAAATTGATGTCCCTCCTGAGCTCGGAAATGATTCTACCATTGCTGTTGAGCCTCGATGTGATGAATGCCCAACCTAAAAGGCCTTTAACTAGCAACAAGTTGTGGCCCTAACCACAGGTTAGAATAAGTTTGGAGTAAATTGCCTTACATTATTTTAAAAGTTCATATAAATATTACGTTTCTAACTGACCTAGTATCGTAATTGTAATTTTAACTTGTAATGGCCACTTGTTTTCAATTAGCCCCTAAGGTTATCACAGGTGGCCTGCACTCTAGCTTTTGGCCATTTGTTATAATGTAGAAAAATATTTTTTGATCTGTATGTGCAAACAAAATATTGTTGTTGAAGAAATGATGTACAGAGTACTCGGTGACCTTATCCAGGAGGGCTACGTAAACAAGATAGCTGACGACTTATTTTTCAGGGGCAACCCCTGAAGGTCTCCTGTCTACCTGGACAAAAGTACTTGTTCAGCTCGACAAGTGTAACCTAAGACTTTCCCCTACCAAATGTCGGGACTACAATAACAAGACAAGCTTGCTTTAGATGAAAACCTTCTCCTAAACTTCCATGTTGCTCAACAAGCCCTCACATCGACTAAAGAAATTACCTTACCATGCCCATCAGACACCTTATGGATTGTTACAAACGGATCCGTAACAAAATGTGGCCTGGGCACTACACTATATGTTTCTCGTGACAAACATCTCGCAGGTTTCTTTAGTGCAAAACTTTGTAAGCACCAAGTTACTTGGCTCCCCTGTAAAATAGAAGCCTTAAGTATTGCCGCCGCGGTAAAACATTTTAGACTTTACATAATTTTGTCTGAAAAACGCACCTGTGTACTAACAGACAACAAGCCATGTGTTCAAGCCATCGACAAGCTCGCACGTTGAGAGTTCTCTGCTAGTCCCCGAGAACATCCTTTTTGACAACTGTAAGTCGTTACCAGGTTACCTTACAGCAGCTTGCTGGAACTGCCAACCTGCCATCCGATTTCGCTAGTCAAAACGTTGCTACTTGCCATGAACCTATGTGCCAAGTATGTTCTTTTATCCATAAAGCAGAAGACTCAGTCGTCCGGAACATATCTATTCAGGATATCATTAACAACACTAAGTTACTACCAATTACCACGAAGTCAGCCTGGCGAGAAATCGAAAATCAGTGCCCCGACCTGCACAGGGTACATGCACACCTAAAGCACGGGACAAGACCCTCTAAAAAAACTGACAAACATTAGACATTAAACGCTATCTAAACTTAGCCCCAATCTCCAAAGATGGCCTTCTCGTCTTAAGACGCAACCAACCATTCTCGACGACAACTAAGGCAATAATTGTCCCAAGATCTTTTCTAGATGGACTCCTCACATGTCTTCATGTTCGTCTCAATCACCCTTCTCGTCACCAACTACAGACACTCTTACAACGGCATTTCTATGCATTGGGCATGAGCAGTGCCATACATGCGCCTCCTTACAGAAATTCCCAAGCGCTCTATTGAGTCAGACGTCAGAAGACCCACCTGATGTTGTTGGCATCTCTTTTGCTGCCGATGTCATCAA
>JAOTRI020138474.1:0-10900 GCA_028564885.2 Zoanthus sanctaehelenae
GTAAATATAATAAATATGAGGTAAAAGGATAAATAATAATGGGATTGGACAATGTATTATAAAGATGTCAGACTAGTGCAATTCTGAGCAAAAGGATAGGTAGTCGAGTTCTCTGATTTGGGGTGAAATTGAGTTCCACTGTTTGATAGTTTTTGAAAAGAAACTTTGTTACTTGTTGTAGCTTTATGTTTACCTTTCCATATTTAAAAAGTGTCCCACTATCGTATCACTATAATCAACTAGTCAAGTGCCACCAATCTTGAAGCAGTTCTCGTGCTCAATTTTCGATTTTAGTTTTCACAATGATCGTGCTTTAGCCTTCAAGGAATATAAGTTGGGAAAGCTCCTACATAACTAATGAAGAACAGATGGACAAGCATCACATTCTGTGGATGTTTTTGGTACAAACTCAAAGGGATAATCAAGACAAACACACAAATCCAAACACACCCTAGCTTTCGATTCATCATCCTGGAGATTTAGAACCTAGTCTTCTTAAGAAACATCACAGTTCAGTTTTTTATTCAAACAAGAACTGGCACTAGTTCGAGTTGATCGAATTTTTGTTTAGTTTCTTTCCTGAGTTGTCAAGTTGTTTTGAATTTAGTTCATTTTTCGCCGATTATTTTCGTAGGACATTATAAACAGAACAGTATGTTTTGATGTAGGACTCAAAATATTCTTTTGGGGATTTAACGATCACTTGAACATACGTGCAAGAACACAAGTTTCTGAAGCAAGCAGTCCGTGTCCCAAATTGAGTGCCTTGCAAGGGAGCAACTTTCGTACTGCCTGTGGCTCAGCTGCGTATTCATCATGCCAGTACTGGAAGGCAAGTGTTTATTTCTTATCTTATCACCTAGCAGGCGTTCAAGTTAGCTTACGAATAACAGTATAAAGTATTCGCTTTTAAGGCATGTCTTTAGTAACATTCCATTCATTTTTTTAACGTCGTGTCGTGAAGTGCAATGTGAATGTTTGTTACTGTTCTCAGTTCACCGCTCAATAATAAAGCGATTCATTTGACAATAATTATTACTGTTTTCGAAATTAAACACTTTTAAAACCTTGTTAATCTAAAATTTGCACCTCTCCTCATTGTACGCTAAGCTTTCAAGAAACACCGCATTATGAGGAAAACCTGAACGTAGTATGGAATTTTACCTGACGCTTTCTAGTTTGTTTAAAATCTGTTTAAAATAGTTTGCCCCAATAGCATAAATGATCTATTTGACCCAACTCTCTATTAAACACTTCGTATCCAATAGACTCCCAGGTCAAATTAGGATTTTCAATTGGATCCCCCTCTCCGTTAAACCCACCGTATCGGAGGAGTCAAATTAAACGCGTCTCTGTACTGGAGGAGCTAAATCATCTAAAATCATTTTTGGACTTTGCAGATTCAGACATCGATGTTGCGAAAGAGATGAAGATACCACTCATTGACGGCAATCTTCATGTTTGTCACTGAATTTGTGTAACATGTTTTGTTCACTTGTTTGCAAAACATTGTATAAACAGTTGATATATGTATATTTTACATGAGGATTGCTATGAAAGTGAAGAACTTTTGACTTGTCCTCACGACTTTTACACTGTTGTAACAATTACTTGGCATTGTTTTGTTAAACTGCACTAAATGTAAGTAGTTTTGTTGGTGCCTCTCTCCAATAGACCCCTTTTATCTTTTAAGCACCACCCATTAAACCCCTAAAACAGATAAATGCCCAAGGTGTGAAATAGATCATTTACAGTACTTGAATCTTAAAACTATTACTGTTATTCTTTTTATTGTCTCATGTTTTAATAGTAAACCTTTATTGAGATATTTTATAATGAAAATATAAAACATTAAACATATCACTGACTGGAAATCTTTTTCAAAATGAAGTTGTTTTCAAACTTCATCTTATGAATTCATTTTGAAAATGAACACCAGCAAGACATCAAACTATTATTATTGTTATTATCATATTAATATTATTGGCTTAAATTTAGGCAACGAGAAAGCAGCAAAACTAATTGAAGGATTTCAGAAAAAGTTGCAATCGCAAGGCGATTATGAAAACAGTGAGGAACTTGAAGGTTTACAGCAAATGCTGAAGAGCCCATTGTTTAAACAGCTTCTTATGATGCAACAGTCTGCTAGGCAGCTCAATGCAAAACTGCATGATAACACTTCAGCAGAAATTATAAGGGACTTTGAGTTTACTTCTACTGGAGAACTTATTTTCCCTGAGCAAGATTTGCTCGAAACAATGCAAGTTGGGCCATGGATAGAAAGTACAATCAATGAGGGAACAGTGCAAGCTGTGCCAGTTCAGCCAATTGCAAATGGAGGAAATCTGCAGTTAGCTCATAATAGGTTTGACAATAATCATAGCAGTGTAAGAACCAGCAGTGTTGGGGAACCAGACGTTGATTTTGAAGATTGGGACAATCATGAACAAGTTTCTCAAGCAATATCAAACTCCAAGTTTAGCAGTTCTGAAGACTTTAAAAGATCAATTGAAGCCTTGTCACAAGGAAGGGAAGTTGAAACTGTTGTGTTACAAAAACCAGAGCTTGTAGGTTTGGGGTTTAGTGTTGTTGGGCTTAAGAGTGAAAACCGAGGAGAATTAGGAATATTCATTCAGGATATTCAACCAGATGGGGTTGCTGGAAGGTAAGGATTCAATTTTGTCTGCCTTTATTGTCAGCTACAGTCCTGGACAAAAAGATTTGGGACAGTTGATCATTTTCACACACTTTATGCAGGGGTTCAACTCATAACATGATTTTCAGCTCCACTGGTATCTCAAGTACTTTAGTTCCTCTCTGCCCCCTTCTACAATGTCGAAATAACTTTTTGCCAATTGGTCTATGTTTACTTGGGGAAGAGGGGGCCAGTATAGATGCTGTGCTTTTTAAACCAAAATTAACAAAGTGTTCCAAACATTTTGTACAGTATTGTAGTTAACTCAACATTAGTTATACCATACTGTAGCTGTACTATAGCTATAGTTTTATTGAGGTAGTTTAACTCTCGGTAAAAATTTAAGTTTTGTGGTCTCAAGATCATTGAGACATGTGGCTTTTGAGGGACAATAAAATATACTCAATGCTGAAAACTAACTAGCGATAAACTAGTTTGAGCTGCATTGGCATTTCTAAAGAAACAATTTAGTACTAAATATGTAAATTATACACCATATAAAAGAAAGAATACTTACTGACGGTTCGGACGTTAGTCCTTCGTTGGAGTAGAAGAAAGAAAAAGCAAAAATGGTAGGTTTATATTGGCAGAGAGAAGAGAAACTAGCCAATCAAAACAAGGTTGCCATGGAAATTAAAAACAGCACACAATGAGACAAAGCATAAAAATGAATAAATTAGAAAAAACTGAAGCGTTTGTTCATCCCATTGGGATTAAGTGTATCCAATCAGTGAATGAGTCGCATCTTTTTGGCTTTGCTGCAATCATTGTCACCGCTAACCAAAGATAAGCCAAAACAATAAGATCCAAAACAGAGTAGTTAAACAAATTGGTTTAGTTGAATTATACTCAAAGCACAGAGGGCTGTCAAAAACTCTTTTACTTTTGAATATGATCAACAATTTCTGTCCACATATTTGGCCTAATGGTTCTCTTCTATTGATATATCATTCTTGTGATAATAGATTAATTGCTTGTTCATTCATATGCAAGAATACTGAAAGCTAAAAAAAGGGGCAATATTTTGTATTTGTGATAGATTTTGATCATTTTTTATTTTTCTAACATTAATTACAGAGATGGTCACTTGAAGGAAAGTGATCAGATATTAGCTATAGATGGACGCCAACTTGATAGTGGAATGTCACACCAGGAGGCCATTGCAGTGTTACAACAGACCAGAGGAGAAGTTGAATTGATTGTTGCTCGTGGTGGCATTCCCCGCTCAACCAACACATCAAGAAGATCCTCAGCAACTGGATCCATGATTTCTAGAACACCTTCAGTTATGAGTGCAACATCTGCAGCCTCAGCCCTTATACCTGTGAGTTACTGTATAGCTAAAGCTATATCCTTTACAAGCCATGGGGCCAGCACTTATCTCCCATTGATGTAGTGTCTTAGTGTATGAAAGTCTTTGACTCCCCCTGGATAGGACACTAAATGAATCCATTTGCTCTTAGCAAATGCTGTTACTCATTTACCGTACCATGGAAGGATGGAAAGCTTACTTAATAGGCAAAAATGAAGGTGATGTAAATTTTCTAATCTTGGCAAAGTGCCAGGATCAAATTGGGTACCTTATGGATTGAATGCAGGGATCTTACCAACTGTGCCAACCACGTCCATCGCTAAATTGACCTTTTATATGTCCAAACAGTGATCTCAAAAATTTTCCTTAAAGTAAAATTCAGGGCATAAATATAATGACCCCAAAGTCATTTACAACAGGTAACATTAACTTTGCCAAAGTAAGTATTTGTTACACAAAATAAAAAACTTGAGTTTGAAGTGATTGCTTGTTCAAAATGCTACTGATATTAAAACTGAACTCTTGTCACTGTATACCTGGTTTGTTGAATGTGTGTGTTTCTAGTGCCAAGTTCACAACAGAAAATAGCAATATTATTGGTATTTTTGGTTGCTCTTGATTGTATTGCTAAGAATTCACTGACTGCTCAACATGGAAAGATCCCACATTACTTTTGGGCTGAAGCTCATAGGCACAAATGGAGTACAGCCAATATTGCTGCACTCTAAGACTTTGCTGAGGTTGTAGATTACTGGCTATAAAGCAAAAATTAGAGTGCAAAAAAACAATATACAGCTATTTTTCAAAACAAATGGTTACTTTGTTTAGAAACTTTTAGCACCTCGTTCAAAATTTAGTGTAGGTATTTTCAGTGATAATAATATAGATCAATTGTCAGGGTACCAATGGAGAACAGTGGCGTCAGATAGAAACAATTGAGCTCCACAATGATGGATCAGGACTTGGATTTGGCATAGTTGGTGGTCGCACAACAGGTGTCATTATCAAGACAATTCTACCTGGTGGAGTTGCTGATCGGGTAAAATATGTTTTGTCTTGTTTGAAATAATTAGTTTGTACAGCTGTAATGCTACATAGCTACATGGAAAATGAGCAATTTTTTAAAAGAAGCACATCTTGTGGGGGGAAGGCAGGATGCTTGTTGGAAAAATTTTTGTCTAAAAAGTAAATGCTATGCATACTGTACATGTAGGATTGCAGGGTCTTTGAACGGATTCATGGTATGTGCTAGTTCTTGTATTATAGTTCAACGCTTAGCATGTTGGACTAGAGTAAACAGAATATGTGGGGTTCGATTCCCGTCAGGGGCTAAATATGTCATTTTACTCTTATTTTTTTTATTGATTGATAAATAAGTGCACAAAGCACACTGAATACAATCTTTAGTTATTACATTTAAATACACATAATACCATATATACATACCTAAAATTTACAGTGTTCAACTTACCAATAGAGAAAAATATCCCCATGGGAACCCCTACAGTTACCATCTCTTGTACATAATATTGTCTGGCTGCATTACCAGTGTGGTTGGTCCTTGTGGTATAGTGGTTAGCACGTCACACTAGTAAACCGAAGATGTAGGGTTCGATTCCTGCCAAGGGCTATATTTGTTATTTTTTTCTTATTTCTTTCTATATTGCTTACAAGTTTCTTTTATTGTCATAATTGATATCAGGATGGACGACTTCACAGTGGGGATCATATTCTCCAGATTGGTGAGGTAAATGTGGGTGGTATGGGCAGTGAACAGGTTGCCCAGGTGTTGAGGAAAGCAGGACAACATGTAAAGCTTGTGATAGCAAGAGTCATTGACCAGGAGCCTCCGCCTGATATCCCTCTGACAGAAAAGGTAGGTTAATTTTTTGTGAGGTTGTACATAGGTAGCACAATTTGTTGATAAAGAGATGCTGTGTGGTTTTAATGGGACAATTCTGATCCGTTGCTGATGTACATGTATGTAGATGTTTTATCCCCGTGGCTGGATTTACCCCACTCTACCAGCAATCTCTCCAACTCCCACTCTCCATCTCGCTTGAATCACTGCATCCTCCTTCTTCAAACCAACACTCCTTCTCCACCTGCAATCTCCATGTCTTTCTTGGCTGTCCTTGCTTCCTTTTTTTCTTCACTTCAAACTCCAATGCCTTCTTCAAAACATCATCCCTCCTTAACACATGCCCCTACCATCTCACTCCATTCGCATTTGCCATCTGAACCACTGTTTCCTTCAGTACCAACATCTCCATTAGGTCTTCAGTCCTCCTTCTCTCCATCAGTTTCGCACCACACGTTGCTCTCACCATCGCTCTTTCGGTTCTTCTCAAAATTGCCATCTCATTCTCCCTCAAACACCACGTCTCACTTCCATATAACATCGCTGATCTCACACAACTCCGATAAATCATTCATTTTATCTGCAAAGAGAACCTTTACAAATAATAAATTTTATGAAAGGATTTAGAAAATAAACCACTCAAGAAAATCTGAAAACTTGTAAAGAGGCCTAAAAACTAGTCAATTGATCCTGAAATTAAATTCAGGTAAGTCAAGGAAGTCTGGAATCCTGTCAAAGGAATCTAGGACCTATTAAAGAGAATCTGGAGTCCGTTCAAAAGAGTTTGAAATCAAATCCATTCAAGGAAGTCTGGAATCCATTCTTGAAAGGGAGTTTGGACTCCATTCAAGAAAACCTGACTCCACTCAAGGGAGTCTGGAATCCATTGAAGAAAACGGTCTCCAGGCTCAGTCGCAGCACTTCAATTTTCATAAAACCAACTAGGTTTAAACATTGTAAAACAGAATGACATTTGAGTTACAAACCCTGACTGCTTGGTGAATAACATAAACCCACTGCTCACGATGAATTTGAGAATTGGCCTATAAATTGACAGAAATTTTATAAAAAAAATGGTTTTCGATAGTTATAAGTTAAGTTAAACTTATTTTCAGAGTAGCAATTCAAACTTAGTTGCTCTGTTGACGCGTTGGTAACGTACTGTAAGTATATTTTTGACTGAAGTTTTGCAACAAAGGTATAAACATTTAGAAATACTGACAAAGATAGACGTTTTCTTTATTTCTTCATATTACTGATTTGATACTTTGGATTATGAATTTTTTATTGATCACATCCCTGAAAAATAAAACGTACAATGCTTATGTAGTTTTTTCACAAAAACTCGTGCATGAACAAGAAACGTTGAAACCACTGCGGCGAGCAAAGGTTAGATCAGCAAAAGATTGACGTTGATAACAAACTAACACAATTTTATGTATCAAAACATTCTTTCATTGAAAGTGTATGCAGAGATGGCTGGTGCAGTTAGTAGGATCAATCCGTTCAAACCACAGGTCCCCATTTCGATTCCAGCTTTGCTCTGTGTGACCTTCTTTTCCATATAAAAAGCTAACTCAGCTTTCTATATTTCCGGGATAGGAAAATTATTACCAGCGTCTGCTGGGAGCTAACTTGAGATGGATTCGTGTCCTGTCCAGTGGGAGTGAAAAGCTCTTATGCGTTTATCACTACAGAAACTGAAGATTGGCACAAACATAGGCCAACAGGCTTGTAAAAAACTTAGCTTTCTTTTTTAGCTGTCGAAATATGCTATATATAAATGTAACAATTTAGTAATAAAAATGTTATTATACACCGTATGAAAGAAAGAATAGTTACTGACGTTTCGGACGTTACTCCGACGAAGGACTAATGTCCGAAGCGTTAGTAAGTATTTTTTCTTTTATACAGTGTATTATTCAACATACTTATTACTGAAGTGATCCTTTAGAAACACCGACGCAGCTCAAACTAGTTTAACGCTAGTTAATTTTCTCTAAATATAAATGTATACTTTTCATTAGATAACATATTTTTTTGTCTCCGTTACTATATAACAAAAAACAAAGGATAAATTGAATGTTGTTGATATTGATAACCGCCCTCTATACTGAAAGACTTACCACATACAGGAAATACTTGTCACGCAACAAAATTTACTGTTGCAGGTTGTCAGGTGATGTTGCAGAAAGTAGAAGCGGCTTTAATTGAATGTTGTTGTTAGTGATAACCGCCATCTATACTGCATTGACATCTCGTTTGTTTACATCTAGCGCTTTGCCAGTGCTCACGCTTGCTTTGAACTGACCAATCAAAAGCAAAAAACGAGTGCAACTGCAACAGTAAATTTTGTTGCGTGACAGGTTTTCCCTGTATGTGATAATACGCGCAACTTTACTGTCCAACCTGTATTGCAACAATGTTGCGCCACATCTACAAGTTGGTAAAAAATGTTGCTCGTATTACTTCACCTTAAAGCACTAGAACGTCTGCACTCCCGTAATAAGAATTTTTTTCTGTCATTGTTAAAATTATCATAGGTTTTGCTATGCCGGTATTTGTATTTATAGAATAATATAATGACACTAAAAAAATAAGAATAAAATAGGAAACAGATGGCTAGTTAATTCCACCTGTCTCGGTTTCATACCCTGAACTGATACTTCTTGCCGTCATCTGTCTTCAGTTCAAATTCATGCCACTCAGTGTTTTTGGACTTTTTCGACTTCCCTTTTTCACATGACGTCAGAGGGCCGAGGTCCAAATATCCAAGAAGCTGCGGAATAAAACTGAATTACGATGCAAAGGCTACGCGACACTGGTCAACAGTTTGGGCCTCTATATACTTAACCCCTTCACTCCCAATCAGTTATCAATACTCAATTTCTCCTTAAATAACAAATACAAAATAAGTTATTCGGTAACGAGAAAATAAGAATTGATCAAACAAAGCAAACTACTGATGTTTAAAAGTGAAATTCTCTCCATCTTGTTCAATGAAAAATTTTGTCTCAAGTTTGGAGAACTTAATAATTCAGCTGGGAGTGAAAGGGTTAAATCTAATTTTGTTGCCTATTGTCTGTAAAACAATAGCAGCTTAACTACAGAATACCCGCAATCGTCGATAATTTATTACTGTGCATCCGTAGTTCTTTAAAAATAAATGCGCAGTTAAATCGAAAACAATATATAGTGGCGGGGTATTCAGCAGTTACTCCACAATTGCTACGACGATGATAACAAAATATTGACATCTGAGTGCTAGCTTGAAACAACTTCACCCTGCTCACAAGTCTTTACAAGAACGTTACAAATAACCCTTCTTTCCTAAGAGTTATTGTATCTCAGTCAGTGGGTAGAGCATCCACCAAGTGTCTGGAAGGTCGTGGGTTAAAAAAAATACACACTTAATGACAACTCCTCAAAGGGGCTTTTCAGTGTCATATTAAAAACCTCCCTCTTCCCCAGTTAAGAATGCCAACTGGTAGGAGGCAAACCAGTTAGCTATTTACAAAGTGTGGTGAATTTGTCCCTGGGATCACCGAGGACAAATTCATTCAGTTGTCCGAGTTGGGGAATCGAACCCAGGTCTTCCGCATTCAAATCCCCAACTCTGACCATTGCGCCACGCTGTCTCCTAGTCACAGTCTCTTCGTGGCCTCAGAATCTTTTTCTGAGTAATAATGGTTGACTGGTTGAACTGAAAGTAAAGAGAAAATGGTGAAATGGTGGTATCTTGAGCTTCTCGAACTACGTTAAACATTGTTTATTTCAACACTTTAATGTTGCGTAACTAGTATTTTCAGTGTTTTGAGCATCTGTTTGACCCTTTCAGTCCCAGTCGGTTATCAACACCCAACTTCTCATAACATAACACATACAAAATAAAGCATTTGGCAATGAGAAACTGAGAGTTGATCAAGCAAAGCAAACTACAGAAGATTAACATTAAAATTTTCTGAAACTTGCTCAATAGAGTGTATAGGAACAAGTTGGGAGAATTTAAAAATATATCTGGTATTGAAAGGGTTAAACGTTGTTCACTACAAAGTCTATGGAAATTTACTCACATTTTCTTTAATGTGTGTGTTGCTATCTCGGAAGAAGTACATTACGGATCCACGAACAACTGTCCAATAATTGGACCACTACAATGAATGAAAATACAAACAAGTTAAGAACAGCAAACAAAAATATTTAGTGCTAAACTCTCACATAATTATTCCCAGTTCTCATCAGTTTAAATTCACAATAGAGTGGCGAAGCGTGACGTCACAAAAATTAGAATTTGTGAACTAGTGGGATTTGTCAAAATCATCAGAGAGATCAAGACTAAAAATGTATCCTTGCAAACAATCAAAATGTCGCCGAGATATCTTCACAGTTATGCTCCAATGACTCCATTCAAATCCTTCTAAAAATGGCTTGGTTAATAAAGTTATGAACCAAGCTAATTTCATAAGGATTTGTATGGAGTTATTGGAGCATAACTGTTGTAATATCTCATCACCACTGGGTGGTAAAATGCTAAATTTTGGAATGGAGGCATTTTTCATCTTGAATTTTCTGAATACTAACACCAAATTAGAGATTTCACAAATAAACTTTTTGTAACGTCATGACTTCGTAACTCTATTATGTACGTACTTTACTACAAAACGCTGATGACAGGCACTACGCAGGGGGTACAGCAAATGCGCACGCACCCCATCCCCAACAGCCGAAAAGGTTATAAAAGCAATTAATAAAAAAATTGATGGAAAATTATTATCAAAGCATCGTAATGTCAGCCCATCGAAAAGATGTAATTGCAAAGTTATTTTTACGCAGAACTTTGTAACTTTTATAATGTCCTGAAAATATGAAACTTGTGATGAAATAACCTCATGTATCTGGGGGTCCCAAAAATATTTGTTTGCACCCCATCCACCCCCCCAACAAAATTTGACAGGATTTGAATGGTAGCTTCTTTAATACCATATCTGAGACTGAGGCTGATTTGTTTACAATTGTGGCTTCATATCTCGAT
>JAOTRI020138485.1:0-10900 GCA_028564885.2 Zoanthus sanctaehelenae
AAATAAATGAAATTAAAGTATGATTGCATAATAACCCGCAGCTGTGCTACCCCCCCCCCCCCTCCTCCTTTGAAAAAATCCTGGATCCGCCCCTGAAACGGCATATGTTTCATTAGTTTTAGACTATGCTAAGGTAGCTAAATCCTTATACAAGCCTAGTGGCCCATGGGGCCAGCGCTTATCTCTGGTATCCATAGTGTTAAGCAGATGACAGTCCTTGACTCCCCCTGGACGGGATACTAACCATCACAAGTTAGCTCCGGACAAATGCTGGTACTTATTTACCTACCCCAGAAGGATGGAAAGCGTAAATGGCTTATTTGGAAAAGAAGTTCACACAAATATTCAAATCTCGAAATTTAAGTGCGAGGATCAGACTGGGAACTTTGTGATTGGAAAGCAGATATCTTATCAACTGCACCAACCATGTCCGCCCTAAGACTCTGGCTTTGATTTAAATAGCATTTGACGTGAAGTTCAAGAAATACATGTTAACACATGCAAATCTTATTTTTAAACTTACCTTTGTAGCATGCAGGTCTCATGTCTCCCAAAGTGGCTCTTGCTCTCTGCTCTTGCCTGTTTCTTTTCCCCATCCCTTTTAGTTTTGCATGGCGTTGTGTTCGGCTGTGCTAAGAGAATTGGTCTCGTTTAGTTCTTTTCTTGGTTTGTATTCAAGGATTTGGATACATTGTGGAGAGTAATTATTTTTTTCTTTGTTAACAAAACTATAGGACTCTAATCTGAGTAAAATCTAAAATGAACAAAGACAGTCAACATTTTCCGCCCCCCCCCCTCCCCCCTGTTTTCTCTGTATAAAGAGATATATACGTTATACAGAGAAAACTGCTATTCAAAAAAATCGTGTATACCAAGCTTAATCGGAATAACAACCCCACCAGAAGTAAACAACACCTGTTTGGCATAAAGTAAGTTGTTTTTATTTATAGTTGTTGTAATTTTAACTGTCTCCATTTATGTCTAAAAAGCTCCATACAAAAGCCTTAATATTTTATTTGTTGTACACAGATAGAGCTTGGGCTGCCTGTGGTTAAATTTAAGCAACGTTGTTATAAGTTTTGATTTTTAAAGACACAAATTTTTCCATAGAAATAATCTACCCAAGCCTCATGGTCACAAAAATTAAAATTGTAAACTTGTGGGATTTGTCAAAATCATCCGAGAGATAAGACTAAAAATGCATCCTTGCAAAAAATCAGAATGCTGGTGCAAATTGTCGGCGAGATGTTACCACAGATGTGCTCCAATGACTCTATACAAATCCTTCTAAAAGTTGCTGGGTTCATAATGTTATGAGCCCAGCTAGTTTTAGAAGGATTTGTTTGGAGTCATTGGAGCATAACTTTGGTAATATCTCATCACTGATGGGTGGCAAAATACTACATTTTGGCGTGGACGCATTTTTTATCTTGAACTTTCTGAATAGTACAACCAAATTAGTGATTTTAGAAATAAAATTATTGTGACATCATCACTTTGGTACTCTATTGGTAGCCTTTTCGTGATAATATATTTTCATTAACGCTTTTTTATGCTGACTAACATTTTATTCATAACCCTGTAACTCACTTTAGAAACTTATAATTGACTAAATGTTGTCTCGTTTTCTTTTTTTTTCAACATTTCAACAGACATGGCTCAATGAATACTGCGGCCGTTCTTTTGTATGCTCTGACTTGCTGTAAGTCTTGATTATAATCTTAATATTATTACTCATATTCACAGCTGCACTGCAACAAAATAATATCATGTTATGCAAATATCGTCTTTGAAGTTACAGTATTTACAAATTTTGCTCCTGATCCTGGGTATTTTCACATTTTGATCGGAAAGCTATCCTGTAACTATTGACCAAAGCCCATCTCCTGATTGTTTTTCTGTCAAAATGGTATAAGTGTGTCAAGTTGTGATTTGCGATAATTTCGGAAGAAAAATGGTTGTAAATTCAGGGCACTGAAGTACTTATTACAAAACACCATAAAGGTTTACAAGTTTGAATTCATTATTTGTAAATGGCGTTCTTTAAATGATCTCGGAAGGCATTATTGGAAATTGACGCCTCATTTTCACGATCGAAGTAGGGAGTTATTTTTTTCTTTTTTTGATTTTTCTCTGGTTATTTTCAGAATGAAAAAGGAAACGAAATGTAACAAACTTGATTAAGCGGAGTTTGCTTATGTTATTTTTAGCTGAGTTGAAGCAAGGTTAGTAGAGTTGACTAATTTTGAAACTCAGCACACTACAAAGAAAATTACAATGCTGCTTTTTTCACATTGTGTGCAGGGTCACGGTTAGATTATTTTGTTCTAGACGTGATGGGTCAATAGAGCGTTTCACAAATCACCATATGGTTGGGTTAAAGGTAAAGTATAAATTGATTGATTTATGTATTTGCTTGGATCTCTAGGTATTTCTGGATATGTTTCAAGCAACACGTATAAGAAGATTGGTGGCACAAATTGGGTGTGGAACATCGTTTTGACATCAAGTCTATTTTCAGGTATGACATTTCCTCAGAGATTAGAATTCAGTTGTGACAGTAACCTCAGTTCATTTCAGGTGTGATATTTTCTGAGAGATTAGAGTAACAATTGTGACAGTAACTTCAGTCCGTTTCAGGTGTGACATTTTCTGAGAGATTAGAGTAACAATTGTGACAGTAACTTCAGTCCATTTCAGGTGTGATATTTTCTGAGAGATTAGAGTAACAATTGTGACATTAACTTCAGTCTCTTTCAGATGTAATATTTTCTGAGAGATTAGAGTAACAATTGTGACAGTAACTTCAGGCTATTTAAGGTGTGATATTACCTAAGAGATTAAGTTTATCTGAGACCTAAATCTGTTTTTGGATCGGAATTCTGATTTGGTTTTCCAATAAACAGATATATGAACAGACGTAACTATAATGCTGCTGAAAAAACTAGCAAAACAGTTGCTGTTCATCAACAGGATGCCCAAAGTGTGTGCATATCTGCAATTCGTTTCAGCACAATTAAAAATTAAGTTTTAACAACATACAAATCTGCTTTCGGATTTCACACAGACTTCGCATTAGATTAGTGATAGCATCATCTTGCTCTAATTTCAGGAATCATGATTTCGTTTTCTGATGAGACATTTTTTGAAGAGTGACACCTTCATAAATTAATTATAATTTTAACAATCCATTTTTTCAGGTGTGACACTTTATAGAGAAGAGTTTAAATGTGGTACTCCATTTCCTATTTTCACATTGATACATTAGGTTTTCTAGTATATCCTTTTACTATGTCCCTCTATATAGTCTTCAGGCTGCCTAATATTTAAAAGAGTCAGAGTTCAGGTTTTGCAGTATAATATCTGTTTTGACGTGTGACACCTTCATAAATTATAGTTTTTTTTGTGACACTCCATTTTTTCAGGTGTGACACTTTAAAAAGGAAAGGGTTCAGTTGTGATACTCTTTTGTCTGTTGTAACCTGTGACACCTTTTGTTTTCAAGTTTAACATTTCCCCATGTTCCTCTAGATTAGATTTGATGCTGTCTTTTTTTTTAAAAAAAAATTCAGCTCAGGTGTGACACTCCATTTATTTTTGTGGTGTAGGACCCTTCTATATAGAAAACCTTTACATTCTTATGCAGAGGTTTTAGCCATCTGCACAGTTACTAACACACTCACTATCGTCAAATTGTATTAACGAAACTATTTTTCTTTCAGTACCTTTCTTTCTGGTCTGGAGTGTAATAAACTCAGTTGCATGGGCCCATCATTCGACCCAAGCTCTTCCCTATACAACCATTATTCTTCTGATGCTTGTGTGGTTGATAGGTAAAATATTACTGGACGTTTCTAATATAAAGTGAAGTGCTACGAGCTAATACGAATGTGTTACATTAATGAGCTTTATCACCCTTGTTAAAACTTAATAAAAGCACCAATTAAACGGAACAAATGGAAAAAGTGCTAACTACAAACTACACACATCTATCATTAAACCCTAAATTGTGTGAGCTGGACGAATGCTTTCAAATGTCAATAAATGCTATAGCTTTTTTTTAGGCAAAATGTGGCTTACTTATTTAGCCTCGCTTCTATGTTCTGAGATCAGGGCCCAGAGGTTCAAAAGCCAATTAGCACTAACCCAGGGTTAAATGTTTAACCCAAGGTCTTGTTTCCTTCTATACATCAGGGCCCAGTTGTTCAAAAGCCGATTAGCACTAACCAGGGTTAAATGTTTAACCCAAGGTCTTGTTTCCTTCTATGCATCAGGGCCCAGTTGTTCAAAAGCCGATTAGCACTAACCAGGATTAAATGTTTAACTCGCCATGTTGTTTCCAATCTTACAAGGAAAGATTTTAGATGTAATTTTGGATTAACAAGACCTTTCCCAGAAAAACCCAAACAGTACTCATAAATAACAGTTAACCTTTTCTAAACGAAGAAATATCTGTTCGAATTTTTGCTCAACCCAGGGTTAAAAATTAACCAGCCTTTGAACAGCTTGGCCCATGGCCAGTTTTGGAAAAGCCGATTAGCATTAACCCAGAGTTAAATGTTTAACCTACTGTACATCTATGCCCAGTTGTTCAAAGCCGATTTAGCAGTAACCTATGGTTAAATGTTTAACCCATGATCTTGTTTCAAATTTTACAAGGAGAAATTTTAGCCGTAATTTGGGGATTAACAGAACTTTTCCTTGAAAAATTCAAACAGTATTCATAAATAGCTGTGTACCCAATCTTAAAAGTTTAACTGTTAAAGAAAAAATTCTTCTTTGAATGGTTAATCAAGGGTTATTACTTAAACTTAACCAGCCTTTGAGCAACTGGGTCTAGTTTTTTACGCCTTGTGGTCAGGTCATTTTCTTTGCGATTAACCAAGTGGAGAAAGATTGTTGAAGACATAATATGGAAGACAGTGCACTTAACTCTTTCAGTCCCTGTTATATTGTTAAATTCTCACAAGTTGAAAACATACTTTTCATTAAACAAGTTTGAGAGAATCTTGCTTTTGATCTTCATAAGTTTTCTTTGTCTGATCAATTCTCATTTTCTCATTACTAAATGTTTCATTTTGTATATGTATGTAAGGAGAAGTTGGGTTCTGATACTAGTAGTTACGTTACAAGTGTCTTGTCATGCCTAAACAGTAAGAAAGCTGCTGATATTTTCCTAGTATTCAAATAAACTAAAAAAATTTAATTCATTTTCGATATTCAGGAGTGATTTATAGTTTCATGTAATTACGTGTAAAAGGAAATTTTTACGAATTACAGGATTTCGAGTGAACTTTCATCAGTTTGCATGATCATGAAACTCAAGAAGCTTTGGTAATAATATGCTGTGCAATGCTATATAGTTAGTCATATCTCTTAAGTTATATAACATTTTATAATTGTTTTATTCAAAAATAAATCTCGAAGATCAGTTCGACTTTATAATTTTTGTGACTACTGCGCTTGCGCGTAGTTACTATTGCAATCATGTAAAGTTTCCGAATTTATAATTTAGTAACAATAGAATATACTTCGGAGCCAATCAGCACAAGAACATACAGCTCTTGTGGTCTCTTCGCGAACACTTCGTGTGAACGATTTCAGTTCAGTTCAGTTCAGTTTATTTTTGCCATTTCAATTATATGTATATATATATATATATAAATATCCAAGTTATTAAATTTGAAATAAAATGGCGAGGAAGCTCATAAAGAAACCACAATGACCTACTGATGGTCCACGATGACAAACGAACATTGGCGTGGTTTTACTCAGATAGACGCGAGCTTCTGTTTGGCAATACATTCCTATCTATGTAACAGCATATTTACAACAATTATACTTTTTATACCTTTTCTTCTTCAGCAGTAGTCTCATGCGCCTAAACGGCGCCTATTTTTAGGAATTGCTATATATAATACGTAATGTGTACGTGTAATTAATTTTCTGAATAATCGAGTTTCCCATGAATCCACAGGAACCTCCGGGCTTTCAGTACTTGGAGCACTTGACATTAGCAACTGCAGCATGGAGTGTGGAAATCAACGATAATTTAATTTTAAGGTTGTAAAAGTTTCTCAAGACAAGATGCCTCAACATTTTACATTGGTTTTTTGTTATCGCTTTTTAAAATGTTAGATATTTTTTTATTTGTGCAGGTCTTCGAATTTTTTCTTTTATTTAGCTAATTTAGTAGATTATAAAAACACTCTTTGGAAAACTTTTATCCGACCTGTATAGCTGACATGTTACAGACTTGTAAGATAATAGGGACCTTATAAGTGATTAGGGACCTTATAAGTAATTAGGGACCTTATAAGCAATTAGCGACCTTATAAGCAATTAGGGACCTTATAAGTAATTAGAGACCTTATAAGCAATTAAGGACCTTATAAGTGATTAGGGACCTTATAAGTAATTAGGGACCTTATAAGCAATTAGTGACCTTATAAGCAATTAGGGACCTTATAAGCAATTAGAGACCTTATAAGCAATTAGCGACCTTATAAGCAATTAGGGACCTTATAAGCAATTAGGGACCTTATAAGCAATTAGGGACCTTATAAGCAATTAGGGACCTTTTAAGCAATTAGGACGGCGACGCGGACATTGACGGCAGAGAACAATAGTAAATACAATAACTGCACGTTGGAATGTCCCGTGCGGAGCACGCAGAAACAAAGAAATAGAAAACCAAAAAGGTGATTTTTCGAAGTCGTCGTAGTTCATTTTCCCGTCCTCATTGCTAAAGGTCTCTATTGGCAAGCTTTACCAAAATTAATTTCAAACTCTTCATCTAGTATAACAAACGAAAACGTCACGGATCACATCTAGATCACGACAAACATTTCTGAACATTACATTTTCCGTAATGCTCTTAACGTCTTCGTCCTTCAACCTGAGAACTTTGCTTGGGTATCTGTTTGCTTTCTTTTATTCTCTGTGCAATAAAGAATATAAGCACTGATTGCAAATATAACCGACAGTTAAAAGTTCAACCGGAAAAGAAACGAAGCAAATGTGACGTAATTTAGGCAGAGCAGAGCTATATATTTCACCATGTTGCATGGGTTTAAGTTAGTCGGAATCAATCGCCAACAAATAAATATAGATTAATAATAAATCTCTAAATATTCTATATTCCCTAGAACCTACTCTCTATATATCTTTAAACTCTTTTTGGTACTTTTGGTTTAGAATTTTGAAAACTTCAAGTAATTTACGTCATCTGGACATTCGTGGATGTCACGGTATCACTGTCCGTAGTTTTAAGGTTAGTATCTCTTCATGGATCAACTTACAGCCGCAATCGGCGCTACCGTTTCTACAAGACCAACAATTTTGACACCTCACTGACTGAGTGCCGACTAACAAAATAAACTAAAATATATCAAGGTTCTTGTGCCTCTACTTATCACTCATAACCATGCATTTTGATAAAAATATCAAACATTTTGTTGTAGTGGAAACGATAGCGCGCTTCTTGCTGTAAGAATTATGAGAATATAAATGTGAAGTGCGCGAATTTAGAATTGTTAGTGAGCCATTGATAAAAGAGTGTAAACATGAATCATTTAAAAATACTGTATAATAATTTGTGTTTATCAAACAATTCCTAACGCTAAGCTATAAATACGGATGATAATAGTGATAACTGAACTGTACTGTGTGGATACGGAATAACATATTAATCTTTTTTATACCAGGTCATAAAACCAAACGTGCAGATGTTAGCGCAAAACTCTTTTCGACAAATTTTCATATTTTCATGTTATTTCACTACAAACTAAAATTTTACAGTGCATACAAAATATAGTTGGTTCGAATGCAGTTTTAAAGTGGCAAAACATTGTATTTTATACTTAGCAGTGTTGTTCAGAACTGATTTACCGTTGTATTTTTTTTTTCAGAATTTACCTGCTGAATCTATCGAGAGTCTCTACCTGTCAAAGGTAGCATCAATGGACATGATAAAAGTAATAGCAGAAAGGGTAAGGTAGTGATTACAGTGCGGTTATAAATATATATGATGGATGTTCTTTGTTTCCCGTTTGTTAGTTTACAGCTGTTAACGCTGTTCACTCTCGTTTCCCAAATCACTAAGACACAAATATTTGAGTAATGGTACTTGGTATAAGTGATCTATGAATTTCAATAGCACATTCGGTCATAATATATTGGCTATTGACTCTTGTACTCGTTCTCTAGGTTAAATTGTTTTAATGTTTTGTGAGTCATTTATGAATTGTGATTTAACCAGAGTTACTAGAGTCGAATGGTTTGGAAACTTGATGACTTTCTTTGTTCTACGTTGTTCTCCTTTTTCCTATTGAAGTATGACGTTGACCGTGCACAAATAACAAAAGGTTTTGGGATGTAAATGAGCAAACAGCCAATAAACTAATGAAGTATCACACCTAGAACAAAAGATCCTAACCGTGGCCTTACACAAATAACAAAAGGCTTTGAGATGTACATGAGCAAAAGGACAATAGACTAATGAAGCATCTCACCAGGAACAAAAGATTCTAACCGTGACCGTGTACACAACATGAAACAAAAAAACATTGTAATCTTCTTTGTAGTTTGCTGAGTTTCCTAACCAGTCCACTCTAGCAACTTTGATTTAACTGAAGTTTGGCAATTTGTAACTTATCAAGAGTTTTGTAAACAAACTGACATATTTTTCGAACATTTTTCTAGTGGGCACATAGTCTGACTGAGCTGCATTTGGTGTTTATTGAAAACATTGGTGACGGTGCAATACAGCTGATTGCTCAGTGTAAGCCTCCATACTTGAGGAGTGTTGATTTGAGTGGCACATCAGTAACTTCCAAAGGAATCAGGTGAAATATAAATGAACTAATGATAGCATGCTTGGGTTTGTGTTTAATAAGTGTGCTGATGTCTATTGAGAGATAAACTAACTTTCGAGTTGGGAAACGAGTTGAGAACCGACTTAGGAACCAAGTAGGAACCGGGTTGGGAACTGAGTTGAGAACAGAGTTGGCAAAATGCGAGCTAGCGGATTATACTCTCAACCAGTCAGTGGTAATCAACTTAGAAAATTTTCGGAAGTTCCAACTCGGTTCCTAACTCTGTTCCCAACTCAAAGGTTAGGTATCCTCCAACCTTTTTGCCCTCCTACTTATCTGTGCATAGTTTATATAATTATGTTATTAAATTAGTGTGCTCATTGCCCCTAATTTATTATTTATGTTAGCGACGGATGTGAATGTTTTTAATGCGCACACGCTGTTCGCACAATGAATTGTAAACTTTGATAACACACGAATCAAAGGCAAGTTTATTGTGTGGCCAGTAGGTTACAAGATTTAACGAACTTGAAGCAACAGTTTAAACAAATAAAAAAACTTTAAATATGTATACTTGTAAAAAATTAAAACGTTGACAATATGAACAATAACTCAATCAATTGTTGAGAACCTTGAGATTAAAATGTATAGTTTTACCTGTACGCTGTCGTTTTTTAAAAGCAAGAGAAAAATCTTTGAATGAACAACTTTTGTTTTCCTTTTCCTATTTACATGCAGAAATATTTCTAATATGATTCCTAAAAATCACAAATTTTGAAATTAACGAAGTTCATGCGACTTTGTTAACTACAGATAAAATTTGACCGTCAAGTTTTGCTTTTTCTCCGGCACTTTATATAATTTTTTCATTTATATGATTAACAAGTAATAAAACCTTTTGCTCGTTCAATATGGAATTAATTTGCACTTGTGTGTTTTAAAACACTCTCTTGCAAATTAATTCCGTATTGAACTCGTACAGGTTGGATTACATATACATATTAGAGTATGTGAAGATCTTAGCCTTCGAGCGATTAAGCATTAGCCAGAAATTTCTATTAGAAGATTGTGACTTTACCGTTGTTAATGTAACACATGTACATTTATACTGTAGTGAGATGTTGAGAGCCTGTCCAGCTTTGAACGAGATAAACCTTCAATGCTGTCGTGGAATGCCACGAGGAACAAAGCGACGACATCTGGGATCAAAAGCCATTAAAAACCTTATAGAACATTTAAATCACGACAACAGTGCAGCACCATGAAAAGTTTTTCTTGCATTCAGTAGCGACAATAATAACTGTTATAGCTTCCGTTTTTAAAAAGTTAAGATTTCTTCATCATATCATTCTTACACGTACGATTTTAATTTAACCGAGCTCAAAGACAGCTTTCGGTCATGACTAATTAACTGTGATAATTCAAAAATGGCTACGGTAATGGAAAGGGTAGGGGGAAATAGTAAAGAACGGCAGCTATAATCAGTGAATACAATAGCAAAATAGCTACGGTAATGGAGGGGGTTGGGGATAATGGTAAAGAACGGCAGCTATAATTAGCGAATACAATAGCAAAATGGCTACGGTATTGGAGGGAGTAGGGGAAAATGGTAAAGAACGGCTGCTATAATCACTGAAATGCAATAGCCAAATGGCTACGGTATTCAGTGGAGGGATTAGGGGAAAATGGTAAAGAACGGCTGCTATAATCACTGAAATACAATAGCCAAATGGCTACGGTATTGGAGTGAGTATGGGAAAATGGTAAAGAACGGCTGTTATAATAACTGAAATACAATAGCCAATTATGCAAAATGGCTACGGTATTGGAGGGAGTAGGGGAAAATGGTAAAGAACATCTGCTATAATCACTGAAATACAGTAGCCAAATGGCTACGGTAATGGAGGGGGTTTAGGATAATGGTAAAGAACGGCAGCTATAATTAGCGAATACAATAGCGAAATGGCTACGGTATTGGAGGGAGTAGGGGAAAATGGTAAAGAACGGCTGCTATAATCACTGAAATACAGTAGCCAAATGGCTACGGTAATGGAGGGGGTTTAGGATAATGGTAAAGAACGGCA